>JAXGGA010015757.1:0-28293 GCA_038373865.1 Uloborus plumipes
GAGACCAAAAGCCTAGGCGACATATCGCCAAATGGTCGCGCCAATTCATATCACTTGAGTCTGCATTGAAATTAACACTGATTTACCCCAAAAAAAGGGGTAAAACACCCACTTGGGAACATTCAAATGCAACCATAAGGGGTGGTGCACAACTAGACCATCCTCGGAGCCTACATACCAAGCTAGAAGCTTCTACGGCATATAGTTTTTGAGTTATGCGACCCACATACATACATACATCCGCACATACGTACATACAGACGTCACGAGAAAACTCGTCGTAATTAACTCGGGGGTGGTTGAAAAGGATTTTTCGGCTGCTTATATGTTGCTAGGTACATATGCACGTGCTGACAGGTCGAAAAAACTACGGAACATTCATTCGGGGGTGAGCAAAATCAAAATTTAGACTCAAATTTGAGTTATATTTCTTTTCGCGAAAACAATACTTCCTTTACTACGTAAAAGGAAGTAACAAGAAGTTCTGTCAAGAACTAAACGAGCCTACTTTCCGTACATCGACATCGGCATTCTAGCATCTGATCATTATTCTCTTGATCATCTGAGACTAAACATTATGTCAAACATACCTTTTTAGCATTTAAAGCTGATTTCTAAAAGCAAAATATACCCCTCTCATCAGATGAAATAGAGACATAAAAAGTAAATAAATGAATAAATGAAGTTTTGTTGCACCTTTTAAAGAATGTAACTGTTACAGTTCTTCCGTAGAAAAATTCCTCAATCGTTTTCAAAAAAAAAAAAAAAAAAAAATTAAAAGTACAAAGTACATCAAAACACATTTTATCAAAGGAAGGAAAAAAAACTCGTCCGTCGATAAAATGTCTCGATTTTCACTTTTAAACCGTTGCCAGTTGTTAAATATAAATAAAGAATAAAATGCCCTCGTGAATGAAACACTTTTGTTACAAAAAAAATCGTCTGCCAAAAAAAAAATAATAGTAATGAATAAAATAACACAAATGAATAAATAAACAAAAAATCGTCTGCACAGTCAGTCATTTTTTTCTGAGCCTGCATTTCCGCCATGTTTGTGGAGTCGGAGTCGGAATCAGAGTCCTCACAGAAGATTATTCAGAAAAGTACTTTACAAACATCATTTATCAAAACCATTTTTTTACAAAGTTAGTTTGAAGGAAATCCGACTTTAAGTTCCAGGATCAACATTCAACTTAAATTCCCCGTAGGCGCTAATGTTAAATTTTTTTCTGAACGGTTCAATATTGAACGAAAAATGGTTCAAACCAAAAAGCGAAATAAGGGAATGAACCTCTCCGAGATCTTTCAAACAAAAAAAAAGTTTATTCCATTCGGATGGTTCACTCAGAAGTTATTAGGTGGGGAAAGGTTGCTTGAACGGTTCAATATTGAACGAAAAAATGTTCAAATTGAAAATATAAATACTGTAATGAAGTATCCTTGCTGAGATCCTTCGAACAAAAAAAAAGTTTATTTAAATCGGACTGTTCACTCAAAAATTATTAGGGGTGACAGCTTGCTTGAGCGGTTCAATGTTGAACGAAAAATTGTTCAAATCGGAAATGTAAATACGGGAATGAAGTATCCTTGATAAGATCTTTCGAACAAAAAAAAGTTTGTTGAAATCGGACTGTTCACTCAAAAGTTAGCATCGCGGGACAGGTTGTTTGAACGGTTCAAAGTTGAACCAAAAATTATTCAAATCGAAAAATCAAATATGGGAATGCGTTGTAATCGCCGAGATCTATCCAACAAAAAAAGTTTGTTCAAATCGGAATGTTCATTCAAAAGTTATTAGGGGGAAAAGGTTGCTTGAACGGTTCAATGTTGAACGAAAAATTGTTCAAATCGAAAATGTAGATACAGGAATGAAGTATCCTTGAAAAGATCTTTCGAACAAAAAAAAGTTTGTTCAAATCGGACTGTTAACTAAAAAGTTAGCATAGCGGGACAGGTTGTTTGAACGGCTCAAAAGTTGAACCAAAAATTGTTCAAATCGAAAAATCAAATATGGGAATGAGCTGTACTCGCCGAGATCTTTCCAACAAAAAAAAAATTGTCCAAATCGGAATATTCATTCAAAAGTTATTAGGGGGGGACAGACAGACCGACCGACAGACCGACAGACCGACCGACACACAAATTCCCCATCTTAATACCCTACTTTCAAATTTTTAATTTTTCGATATTCATTTTACCTTTTTATTTTTTTAACTTGGCGATATTTTTTGGACTTGGCGATATTTTTTTTAACTTGGCGATATTTTTTGGACTTGGCGATATTTTTTAGATGCATTAAGCCAATTTTAATACTTTTTTCGTCTTTCTTTTATTTTTTCCGGGAAAGTAGGCTAAAAACGAGACACTCGCTCGTATTCGAAAACTATCAACACTAGAGACACGTGTAATATGTCATTTTTTCAGGAATAATCTTAATACTATTATAAATGCAAAAGTTTGGATGTTTGGATGTTTGGATGTTTGGATGTTTGTTCCTCTTTCACGCAAAAACTACTGAATGGATTTTAATGAAACTTTTACCATAATGTAGCTTATACATCAGAATAACACATAGGCTATAATTTATAACGATATTCGAAAAAGTTTGATTGGTAGCGCTTTTTCATTCCAATTTAAGGTACATTTTTCGCATAAATCCGCGAAGTCTTCCAGCAAAGTAATTCAGTATTTAGTGCATCATCTCAACTCCCTGTCGATAGCTAGAATTGCGTATATCATTTCCGCTTTTTGCATTAAATGTTCAAGGCTTTTCTCAAGTCAAATCAAAAAGTAATTTTTTTTCAGCTTCATGGTTTTTACATAGACATTGGAAACGAACGCGCCAGCTCTTGAACGAGCTTTTACTCTATGATTTGTATTTTAAAACATTAGTAGATTGTTCACGGCGTCAATTGTTTTCTCGAATTTTGTAAATATGTGTTTTAGAGTATCGGTAACGTAACCGCTAGAAGAGATTGGCAACTAATAAATTGATTAGGTTCATTATTTTCGAATTTGATGGAGCTTTAAATACAACTTAACGGTATTTCTTAAATTTCTTGCTTTGATTGGTCACTTTCTCTGGTACTTATAATAGGGCAGTTCCTTAGTATCCGATTGAACAGGAATTTTGCCAAATTTGCTGCAAGATTTTAATAACTGAGATTCTCGGCGATTTTTTCAACTGACGCCTATTTTTGTGCCGAAGACTACGTAATAATACTTTACTTTTTACACGACGTAGCCAAAATAAACCGATTATTGTCTGATATTTATCAACTGCAGCAAAATATCCATCATCGATATAATACTCCCACATTTGAAAAGTTCAGTTTTTTTTCTTTTGTTTTCCGATTCCGAATGTATCCATTAAAAACCTTTTTAAAATTATGTCAAAAAGTAAAGTAATCCACATACTAAATTAATAAAACCCTTAAACAAGACTAAAATTACCACTAATTTGCATTTTTGCATAAATAACTGCTAAATGTTCCCTATTAATTTCGAAATCATTTAGGACAAAAACTTTTAACGTCATTTTGTGGTCAGCAATAGTATCTCAGAATTTGACAACTATTTCTCTGTGACAAAAATTAGTGACATAATAATACTTAATGTATTTTCATAAAGTAAGTAGGGGAGCAAAATTATTCTAGGTATCCCAAAACAGTTACGCAAAAATTTGGCGACATTTTAAAAATCGCCAAGCGGTGTGTTCTGAGTTCTTTCAGTTCAGGAAAAAAAAACAAAGGTGAGTATATAAATTGTTTCTCAATATTATTATTGACCCAGGCAACGCCGGGTATTTTTGCTAGTGTGTTCTATAAATTTCTATTTGTAAATTGTTGTTAAAGGGTCGTCTTCATATAAAAATCGGCATCAACTTTAAAATTTTCTAAGAAAACCCCCTTTTTTTATCGCATATTTGTGATCAGCAACATCATTTAACTTTGAAAACCAAATCGTTTTAAATTTACTCCAGCCTTTGCTTCACAATTGAACTGAGAAAAAACCGTCCCGTAATATTAAAAATATTTTTAATACTTGGACATATCTATATAGATAAAAATGAATGTTGGTAAATGTGTATATGTGTATATATGTGTGTGTTCCCTAAGATCTCAGAAACTACCCGGGAGATTTGCATGAAATTTTCACCGTTTGTTCCTTTTGGTACTGGGAAGGTTTAGAGACCAGTTTCAACAAAATCCGATGAGTAGTTATTTTTTTATCTCAATTTTAGACCTGATTCTGTCTCTGTAATTTCAATTTAAAACGCCATTCTCGAAGGCTTTCATCAATCCAATCGAGTATTTAGTGTATCAACTCAACTCTCTGGCAGATAGTTGGAATTGCTTGCTACCGTAAATTTGGCGATCTTTTGAATCGCGCCAAGAGCCCTCAATAATGGAAGTTTTCCCAATAACTATCTCAAGTATAAAGGATAAAAAAGGTATTTGATTAATAGATTAATCTTTTTTTTAAAAACAAATGAGATTCAGTTTCATGTTTCGGAACTCCTTTAGATTTGTAGAGGCTTAGATGTGATGCATTATTTTCCACGCGAACACTATTTTGTTCTTTATCTATTGCTGTTTTCAGTCAGAGTATGTTACTATATTTTCTCGCCAAACGTCCAATCAATAGTTCGTTTCCATGTCCAAACTATTTGCTATGATATACTGCAATATTGGAAATTATTTTAACGCCTTAAGGAATGATGTACATTTAGCGCCAAATATAATATTCAAATTGATTTCAGATTGCCAAAAAGTAATCAGCTTCATAGAGAATACCTCAACATTTGGCGACAATTTCTCTTTCACAAAAGTGATAATACGTAAGTTTCTTTATTTATGGAAGGGATAGGGGTTCAGAATTATCCAAGGTATCCCAAATTAGCTACTAAATTGGCGACTTTTTAAATAGCGCCAAGAACCTTCAATAATATCGTATAAATTGCGATATTTCAACGTTCTTCCTAAAGCGTGTCATTTCGGAAAATGTGTTATTTTGTTTTTGAAGTTAGATAAGAAAACTTTCTTCTTCTTTTAAACTTTGGTAAGATGTCTGTTGGTTTCTGTGAGTTGGTTCTGTTGCATTCGAATGTCCCCAAGGGGGTGTTTTACTCCTTTTATGGGGTAAATCAGTGTTAACTTCAATGCAGACAAAAGTGATATGAATTGGCGCGACCAAGTGTTTGACGCCAAGTTGGTGACAAATGTGGCGATTTTTTTTTTTTTTTTGATTTGGGTTCAATTTGGCGCTATTGGCGACATTTTCCGAAAAATCCACTGGATGATGTTAAAATCGGTGATATTTAGTAGATTAATCATTGTAAAACATTTTTTTGCATTGTTTCGTGGCAAACTAGGGATGTAAATGCTTGAACTGTAATCTTGCTCACTCCAAGCACTATTTTAACACTTAAGGCATCTACTAAGAAATTTACACGTAAAAGGAAGTAGTGTGGGGTCCATACCAGATTTTTATATCATACTTTGAAGGAATTATAGTTGAATTATAACTAAAATAGTGTTTTTTTCTGCTATATCAATTATTTTACAAATGAACTTTTCATTTTATACCACGGGCAAAGCCGTGCGGGTATCGCTAGTAATATCTAAACTACGATAGATACGGCAAAATTTGTTTTTTTATATCAAAGTATGAACTAACCCAACAATAAAAACGTCATTGACTTCCTCTCAGATAACATTTTGAATTTTGTATGAATTATTAAATTAATATAAAAGATGATCTGGAACCATATACTGTTTTGATGAAGAAACAATCTAGAAGGGGGTTTCAAAGGAGAATCCAAAATGAGAGCTCAAAATATCCTGTACTTTTTGAGATATGCTAAAAGAACCATTTTAGGGACCATATACAACTGTGCAAACTGAAACAATAGCAGGGAATTTCTATGCAAAGAAAGAGGAATATGCTTATCCACCAGTTGCAGAACATGCTCAGCGTTTTTATATAGTATTTAGTTTTCAGCAGTTATAATATGTTGAAAGCTAAACCCAAATAAAACTGCCGAGTACATTTTAAAACTGGTAAGACAATCCAATTTCTTCTCCATTAGTGTGAAGTCAACATTCATGCAACAATTCAGAAAACTTTTTACGTGGACACTTGATTTTCATAGAAAACTGTGGTGTCTCGGAAGGTTATTTGGAATAATTTGTGACGATTAGACGTTTTTTTAATTCTGAGCCACGGTTTTAACATTTTTGCCAATCCTAATACAGTAGTTTATATAAATACAAGAGGTTACTTTTAAGTTGTAACCTCTTTTCAGAAGGTGTGTGCTGCAACTGTTAGTGCGTAGCTAAAAGTATCTATCTTTGTTTAATCAAAAAGATAGAATGTTGCGTTTTTCCCTTGAACTCTACACAGTAGGGTTTTCTCTTCCAAATTTCAAAAAATATTATAACTTTAACAAAACCCGAGAATTTTTAATTAATTACGAAAAGCAAACGTATTATTGCGAGTAGCTTTAGGTAATTTAATCGAAAAAATATGATTTGTCTACTCTTTGTAAATTTCGACCTTGAAAGTAGCATTTTAAATGTGGTGGTGGTCCCTAAATCTTTGGTCGGTCATAACTTTTGTTCTACTGGTCCTAAAGTGATGCCGCTTGGTACCCAGCATACTTTTGGCCCTCCGTACCTAATTATGTAACCAAATGTAGGGGTTCCCATTTGAAAATTCAGACTTTGAGTTTATTTCACTTTGTATATAGCCCCTTATCAAAATTTTACTGATATAGTTTTAAGAAGACTTTAATCCATGTCAAAAGACACCTTTATTTTGTTCTTGGCAAGTATAGCAGCCGAATAATTCAGAGTGTTTCGTTTTTTTTTCTATAACTGTACAGTGTGTAGTTATGAGGACCCCATAGTTATTTGGTTTGGGATGTGTTGCTTTCTTTAGTTGAGGGACCGCAAAGTATGGTTTTTAGACCATTTTCGCTCGACTTTGAACTGCTTATTTCCCCCCTAAAAGCAACCCCCCGAAATTTTTTTTAAACATATACTGAAAATTTATACTATGAAGAGAATATGTGGTACGAAAATTGTTTAATATCTCATTGCTTTGAAGAAAAAAAGACTTAGACATTTTTCAAATTTTCAAAATTTGCGGTTTTTTGATCGCATTTAACTTAAAACAGCAACTCTAGAAAAAAAAAAAAAAAAGCTTTTATGGATTATGGAACCTACTGATGTGTAGAATAACGTAAAAAAAGAAATTTGCGTGGGGTCTCGTCTCGTTTTCAAGAAAATAATTTTTTTTGTAGCTCATTTTAATGCTTTTTTACTTCCTTTTACGTAGTAAAGGAAGTATTGTGATCGCGAAAAAAAAATCACTCAAATTTGAGTCTAAATTTTGATTTTGCTCACCCCCGAATGAAAATTCCTTAGTTTTTTTGACCTGTCAGCACGTGTATATGTACCTAGCAACATATAAGCAGCCGAAAAATTTTTTTCAACCACCCCCGAGTTAATTACGACGAGTTTTCTCGTGACGTCTGTATGTACGTGTGTGCGTATGTGGGTCGCATAACTCAAAAACTATATGCCGTAGAAGCTTCTAGCTTGGTATGTAGGCTCTGAGGATGGTCTAGTTGTGCACCTCCCCTTGTGGTTGCATTTGAATGTTCCCAAGGGGGTGTTTTACCCCTTTTTTGGGGTAAATCAGTGTTAATTTCAATGCAGACTCAAGTGATATGAATTGGCGCGACCACTTGGCGATATGTCGCCAAGCTTTTGGTCGCCGTTTGACGCCAACTTGGCGACATATCGCCAAGTTGGCGACAAATTTGGCGAAAAAAATATTTTTCGAATTTGGGTTCAACTTGGCGCTATTGGCGATATTTTGCGAAAAATTCACTGAATGATATTAAAATCAGCAATATTTAGAAAATTAACCATTGCAAAATATTTTTTTCATTGTTTCGTGGCAGATTAGGGGAGTAAATATTTGAATTGTTACCTTGCTCACTCCAAGCACTTTTTTTAACACTTAAGGCAACTACTAAGAAATTTACACGTAAAAGGAAGTAGTGTGGGGTCCATACCAGATTTTTCTCATAGTAAAATGTGTCGATCAAGTAGGTCAGATCTGCTGAAACTCTAAGTATATAGTAATGATCTCCATATATTATTTCTCTAAGCCGAATCCTATACCCGGTCGAAACTCGCTCATTTCTTTATCGAATTGCAAGAAAATTTATGATTTTGAAGCTTATCCCGCGGGCTATTGACGAAAATTAGACCCACCCTCTAAAAAGTGTCGGTTCGTTTTTTATTCGACCTTCAATTTTTGGGCACAAAATTGACTCTATCTAGCGAAATAATTGTCGTATCGTCTCCATTTTGATTTCATTCGAAAGATTAAAAAAAATGCGTTCTTTAGAACGTTTCTCCGCTAGCGCCGCGTAACGAGAATCTCGAAAATCCACGTTTAAGCGACTTATAAGCGATTGAAGTTTGAAAAAGTTAAATTTTTTGCTCAACTGTCAAAATCATTACATTGTTGTTCAAATCAATTTTAAATGCGACATTTCAAGCCAAGGCTTAGCTCCGTAAACCTTAATTGTAACTTTTATTGTTTCAAAATACTATGGTAGTTTTGCGATAACGTTAGTATTTAGTTTAGTAGTAGCCTTGGGTATTTGATTTTAATATAGGGTATCACTTTTGTAGTAGTTGTAAAAGTAAACGTGTCTTTGATCTCTTTGAAAAGTTGTCAGAACGACGGTAGTAGATGGCGATGTTGTGCAAATGAAGCCAATAAAAATTGTCGTATTAAATTTTAAGTTTAAAGTTTTTTTTTTTTTTTTTTTTTTTTTGCGGAATTCCGCACGGGTCACCTAGTATATTTAAATTTGTATAGGGAAAGAGAAAAAGACTAAAAACACTTAATTTTGTCTAAATTTTTTATAATTTTTAGTTTTAAAATTTCAATTAACTCAAAAAACGTGAAATCCTGAGACTATTATTGAATGCACATATTACTAGCTTTGAAATATTGGAAAAAGTAAATTCGGTGAGGTATCTTCAGATGTATTCTAGTGGGAAGGCACAGTGACCTCCCGAAAAATTTCATGATCGAAAAATTTTGCTGACGATTCGGCAAATTTGGAAACTATTGCAACATTGAGATTTTTTAAGGATACATTTTTCTCACGTGTGCTTGATCGTATTCTGTAAAAATTTAAGTTCCAGTGCCCATGAGTATCTTATACTTCTCAAGAAGATGTTCTTAATTTGCCGAAGGAATTTCCCAGTTTTTCCGAATGATAAAATACGATCAAGCCCACATGTAAAATATAAATAAATAGAAAATTTCTGTGTTGCAGTATTATTTCTAAAGTTACTGAATCTTCAGAAAAATTTTCCGAATATGAAATTTTTCTGGAGGTCACAGTGACCTCCTTTGACTTCTGCTACATTTTTTTTTGAATCTGCTACATTTTTTTTCTATAAAACTAGAAGAGACCCCTGGCCGCTTTATTTTGTACGTCGTTTTACACATGCAGGTATCATATAATAGAAAAAAATAATCATAACATGTAAAAAATAAATAAATAGAAAATTTCAATGTTACAGTATTGTTACCAACTTTGCCGAATCATCAGCAAAATTTTTCGATCATGAAATTTTTCGGGAGGTCACTGTGCCTTCCCACTAGAATACATCTGAAGATACCTCACCGAATTTACTTTTTCGAATATTTCAAAGCTAGTAATATGTGCATTCAATAATAGTCTCAGGATTTCACGTTTTTTGAGTTAATTGCAGTTAAAAAACCAAAATTATAAAAAAATTAGACAAAATTAAGTGTTTTTAGTCTTTTTCTCTTTCCCTATACAAATTTAAATAGATGATTACTATATACTTAGAGTTTCAGCAGATCTGACCTACTTGATGGACACATTTTACTATGAGAAAAAAGCATTAAAATGAGCTACAAAAAAAAAAATATTTTCTTGAAAACGAGACGAGACCTAACGCAACTTTCTTTTTTACGTTATTCTACATATCTGTAGGTTCCATAATCCATAAAAGCTTTTTCTTTCTACAGTTGCTGTTTTGAGTTAAATGCGATCAAAAAACCGCAAATTTTGAAAATTTGAAAAATGTCTAAGTCTTTTTCTCTTCAAAGTAATGAGATATTAGACAATTTTCGTACCACATATTCTCTTCATAGTATAAATTTTCAGTATATGTTAAAAAAATTTCGGGGGGTTGCTTTTAGGGGGGGAAATAACGCAGTTCAAAGTCAAGCGAAAATGGTCTAAAAACCATATTTTGCGGCCCTTTAACTAAAGAAAGCAGCACACCCCAACCCAAATAACTATGAGATCCTCATAACTACACACTGTACAATCAATAAATGTAAACATAACCGTGGGGTGGCGTTTCCTTAAAATCTACAGCGCACTGAAATGCGTCTTTCAGCCGTTTTACCAAAAAAGCGCTGCATAACATCAAACTTTGGGAATTTTTACCGAGCGAACAAAACTTTTTGGGTGGCTACAAACGTTAGAATGTTCATTTCTCATGACCTACTCTGACAATTAAAAAAATGAGGAAAATCAAAGTCACTGCCACACCTTGTCTGAATTTCAAAATAATGGCTCCTAATATTCGGTTGAAATGTTTATTTTGAGGAAATTCAGACCATTTTTTGGACCGTCCCTAAAAAGAGACGCTAGGCATTAATGGGTTAGAAGAGCGTGAATTCGGCAAAGCTAAGCCAATGCCCCAAAACTTATCTCTGGTTTCCTTAGCTCCGAAACAATGAAACATTGAAAGTAAAAGTACATAATTGGATCCAAAATGATCAAACAAGCTGGTGCAGCGACCTGTCTATGGAGCTAAGGCCACTACACAGACGAGCCGACGCATCAGGACCGTTATTTCGAATTTTTCCAGGGGGGGGGGGGCAAAGGGTGTGTCTTACACAATGTAAATTTGCCAAAAAAAAACGGCTAAAACCACTCCTACTTTCATAAAAATACATTGATTTCCCAAAGTCCCCCCCCCCCCCGAACCCCGAAATGACGGGCAGCGCATGTTACGTCTTTTCTGGCAGTCGAGGAGTGGTTGTCTTTTCTGACAAGTTATCGCGTTTGGTAATTTTTCGGTGTGAGCTAGTATTTGCTGCACATGAATTTGGCAAAGCTCGGAAATATGTCTAAACTTCGCTGCGGTAACTCTAACTAAGCAACAATGAAAATTGAAAGTAAAAATGAATAAGTTATATCCAAAGTGGTTGAATAAGCTTGATGTGTTGGCCTGTTTATATAGCGGCTTTAGGTTGGGGTTTTGGCTCTCAAACCACCAGATTTTCTCAACCGACACTTCGCCACCCGCCCCGATCCCGAAACGAACCTTGCACGACTCTCCGACCCTCCGGGAGCAGTTGAGGAGCTCGGCGAAGGCCAGCTCCGGGCAGGGGGCATCACACGGCGGCGGTACCTCGGACCACGTCCCGTCGGGCCGGCACTCGATGACGTACTTCCGGTCTCCGCAAGTCAGGGCGCAGGGCGAACTCGGCTCCCCGAGGCACTCCGGCCCGGTTCGGAACCCCAGGTGGCCGAGGTCCGGGCAGCGGAGCTCCTCGTCCGGCTCTATCTTCGGGATGGCCACCCGGACGCAGAAGGCGCCCTCCGAGTCGGCCGCGGAGAGCTCGCCGCAGTCCTCGGGCTCCACCACCCTGCCCGAGCAGGACGGGATCTCGTCCCACAGCCCGTCCGCCCTGCACAGGATCTTCTTCCTCCAGAAGAGCAGGTCGCCCGCCTTGCACATCATGTGGCACCGTTCCCCCGCCTGGAAGGTGCAGGTGTCCCGGATGAGCACCTTTTCCGGGACATCGCTCCTTTTGCAATCAGTAGCTCTCGCTATAGGTAGGAATAATCTTTAAATAAGTTTTTAAAAACTAAAAAAATACTCTTTTAGACGCACTTATAATGCATCAACATGTAATACAGTTTATATAATATATTTTAGACTTTAGTATTAATAATAGTACTAAATATATTACTTTTATATTGCAAAGAACGTGAATTTTATATTTTACTCAGAGTTACATACGAACCAGAGCCCTATATAGTAGGGTGGGCCGAAAATGACTTTTATTTTTTTTTCGATGACGAGGTATGCGGAAAAGGTGCCATTGGGGGCACAAAGCACTCACAAAAAATTTGAATTTTTTTGCACAATTTCTTGATCTGCCGCAATCGCCTTGAAGTTTCGAAAAAATGCTAATTTTTGATGTTTTTCGTAAAATTTGTCAAATTTTTTTTTTAATATTTTCAGTGATAGGTGTAACTTAAAAGGTACTATTAGGGGCACTAAGTTCACATAAAAAATTTGAATTATTTTGCTCCATTTCTTGATCAGCCATAAACGCTTGGGGGTTTCAGAAAAATTGCTAAAATTGGATATTACAGCAAAATTTGTGAAATTTTTTAAAAAAATTATTTTCGGTAATGGGGAGAGCAAAAAAGGCTCACTATTATCATTAAATCAACATTAAAATTGAATTGTAAATGATATTTATTTAATTTGTCACAAATACGGAGAAAATTCGGATTTTTTTTTTTTTTACTGATCCAATTTATTTATTAATTTTTAAGCTTTATAAAAATTCCTTCCAAGTGTTGAGAGACAATTTAGGAGTCTGAAATAAGAAGTAGTTTATCAAATAATCTGCATTTTTATTTTTAAAATTCGTTAGAGTTACAAATTAGTTATTTATTACTATTGAATAAAAAAAAATGTGTTAACTGAAAGTGCTTCACAGTTCTCAGCTTATTGCGCATCCAAATATCTTGCAAAATAATCCAGAACTCAACGCGAGGAGGTGGCTGCACGAGTTCTACCAGCCCTCCACCTAAAAATATTATATTCACATTGTTTTGCATTCTTCATGCAACAAAGTCCTTCTTCGAATTAAACGTTGACATTTTTATCCTGGATTGTATCTTTGCTCTGACGAAGGTATCTCTGTCCTCATGGCCACATACGTGCATTGCCGCTTCTGTCACTACTTTAATTGTTCTTCCCACAGCTTGCGTGTGGCTTGGAAAGCGGACTGAAGCTTCATCTAAAACCATGCCTGATTCTATGTTTCTCTCAATCTCTTCGAATGAAAGATTCTTGGTAATTGGAGGCTCACTAAGATCTGTTGAGAGCCAGTTGATGAAGTCGTAGTACTCAGTAGCCATAAAGCTCAGTTTTAGAACCTTAAACTGTCTCAGTCTCCTGATCCCTTTCTTCTTTGAAAGGCGGCATTGTTTAATCCTTTTCCATGCCAATATTCTGATTTCTTTGTTTTCGTCTGTCGCCATTGCTAATAGTATATTCTCAGGATGGCTATAGTATGCATTTCTTTGAACCACTGAATGCACTATCGTTAAGTCATCAGAGAGGAAGTTTGAGAGTAGAACTATTTTCCACAAATTGTCTCGGTCCATCTGCTCACCCTGGTAACTTCCTCACTGAGAACCATACTCTGCGTACAAACTCGTACTACTCGTATACTACTATTTGTAATTGGAGGCTCACTAAGATCTGTTGAGAGCCAGTCGATGCAGTCGTAGTACTCAGTAGCTATAAGAGTAGAATGGCGTAGTACGAGTTTATGCGCAGAGTATGGTTCTCAGTGAGGAAGTTACCAGGGTGAGCAGATGGACCGAGACATTTGTGGAAAATAGTTCTACTCTCAAACTTCCTCTCTGATGACTTAACGCTAGTGCATTCGGTGGTTCAAAGAAATGCATACTATAGCCATCCTGAGAATATACTATTAGCAATTGCGACAGACGAAAATAAAGAAATCAGAATATTAGCATGGAAAAGGATTAAACAATGCCGCCTTTCAAAGAAGAAAGAGATCAGGAGACTGAGACAGTTTAAGGTTCTAAAACTGAACTTTATGGCTACTGAGTACTACGACTGCATCACAACTGGCTCTCAACAGATCTTAGTAAGCCTCCAATTACAAAGAATCTTTCATTCGAAGAGATTGAGAGAAACATAGAATCAGGCTTGGTTTTAGATGAAGCTTCAGTCCGTTTTCCAAGTCACAACGCTAGCTGTGGGAAGAACAATTAAAATAGTGACAGAAGCGGCAATGCACGTATGTGGCCATGAGGACAGAGATACCTTCGTCAGAGCAAAGATACATTCCAAGATAAAAATGTCAACGTTTAATTCGAAGAAGGACTTTGTTGCATGAAGAATGCAAAACAATGTGAATATAATATTTTTAGGTGGAGGGCTGGTAGAACTCGTGCAGCCACCTCCTCGCGTTGAGTTCTGGATTATTTTGCAAGATATTTGGATGCGCAATAAGCTGAGAACTGTGAAGCACTTTCAGATAACACATTTTTTTTAATTCAATAGTAATAAAGAACTAATTTGTAACTCTAACGAATTTTAAAAGTAAAAGTGCAGATTATTTGATAAACTACTTCTTATTTCAGACTCCTAAATTGTCTCTCAACACTTGGAAGGAATTTTTATAAAGCTTAAAAATTAATAAATAAATTGGATCAGTAAAAAAAAAAAACAAATCCGAATTTTCCCCGTATTTGTGACAAATAAAATAAATATCATTTACAATTCAATTTTAATGTTGATTTAATGATAATAGTGAGCCTTTTTTGCTCTCCCCATTACCGAAAATAATTTTTTTTTAAATTTCACAAATTTTGCTGTAATATCAAATTTTAGCAATTTTTCTGAAACCCCCAAGCGTTTATGGCTGATCAAGAAATGGAGCAAAATAATTCAAATTTTTTATGTGAACTTAGTGCCCCTAATAGTACCTTTTAAGTTACACCTATCACTGAAAATATTTTTAAAAAAAATTGACAAATTTTACGAAAAACGTCAAAAATTGGCATTTTTTCGAAACTTCAAGGCGATTGCGGCAGATCAAGAAATTGTGCAAAAAAATTCAAATTTTTTGTGAGTGCTTTGTGCCCCCAATGGCACCTTTTCCGCATACCTCGTCATCGAAAAAAAAATAAAAGTCATTTTCGGCCCACCCTACTATATAGGGGCCTTAATACACTGCTATGCAAAAGTTTAAACAAAATGCAAACATATGAATAAAAAGAAAACTGCTCGTCAAAATGCTTTCAAATTTCTACTGCAGGTAGACAATATGGTCCCAAATACGTGTCTGGAGTTTTGAAAAATATAACCGAAAGGACAATCGAAAATTGCAAAAACATTTTTTTTCATTGCTGCAAAAGTTTAGGCAAAAGTCAGATTTTATGCAAATATCCCATGAAATGTGATTGATGGAGGTAAGGTGTGACTTTTTTCTTCAACTATAAAGCGCAGAAAGCGCTCAATGAATAATCAAAATCTTACAATCTCTGTAGCTCTCGTGTAAAGAAGTTTTTTAAATCGGTCCTAGTATCGTAGTACATTGTTTTTTACTTCGTGGAGAGCAAATTTAGACATACGTATTGATCAAAAATGCAAAGAAAAACTATATTTCTTAAGGATGAAGGAATTGAAAAAACGACTCGAATTGACGTTTAGTCCCTTACAAAACTTCAACTTAAGTCAAAAACATCACGTGACAGCATAAGTAGATGAACTACTGAATCGGGATGCATAAAAAAAACAAAGAGTTGTGCTTGAACCTTTACGGGAATAGCTTCGCAAATAAGCCAAATTTTAATGGGAAAAGCAGCACATGTATCATCGTGACTAAAAAATGAATGTTACTTTCTCTGATGAAAATTATTAAAATTTGGATCGCCTAGATAGTTTATAATTCTGTTAGCGTGACTTCAGAAAAGATCCGATGAGCATATGCTGTGATGCTTTGACTTTTAAAATCTGGCTTCTTCGGGACACTGTGTCTGAAAAGACTCACACACAATTCTTTGTTTTTTATGCATCCTGAGTGAGTTGTTCATCTACTTATGCTGTCACATGCTGTTTTTGACCCAAGTTGAAGTTGTACTGACCAGAAACAGCACATAAAGGGTTATCACCCAAAAAGCACAGGCTCAAAAATTACTACAAAAATTTCTTTATGAAAAGAACCAGCTTTATTCATGCTCAGGGGGGTATGGCAAAAGGACTAACTCGGTAGATACGCTTAAACACATATAGAACATCAATATCACATAGACAAATCTGTATTCATCCCAAAGCAACTTCAAAACTTAATTATTTCACATGGGAGTTCGATATAACTTAATAGCCCGGGCCACAAGATTTATCCACGTAGCATTGAAGAATTCAAAATAATTAAAATATCAGGTTAAAACATATAAAACATTTAAACCACTAAAAGAGCTTTCGAACCAACAATAAAATACACTAAAATAAGTTAAAATAGTCACTCAATCTTTCATGAAGTAGACAACAAATTCCAGTCACCAAGCCGCCACTAGTAAACGCCTTTCAAACACCCACTCGACCGCCCGGTTGAGGTTTTCCAAGCTAACGCAGGTGAACACACACTTCTCCGCTTACTCCTGAGGGCATATACCAGCCGGAACGTAGTCCTCGGAGAACAGCAAAGCTTCTGCCCTGGAAGACGTGCTTCAGCCCTCGAAGACGCTATTCAGGCACTTTACATTTCATCCGGAACGTAGATGAGGGCCACTTTCACCACTAATCCTTGGAGCCACGGTGTGAATTCGCTTTGAAGTTTAGGTCAATATTTCGTTACTACGGCATATCGGGATACTCGCTTCACTGCAGAGGCTTTCTTCCAGGCGGCTGACTGCCAAACGCTACTTCAACTGTCCGACAACAACACCAGCCCACGACGTTAGTGCCGTGCCTATTCAAGACTTTCAGCTGCCCGGCATTTCTGCGCAGTATGACTTTTATTTTTTCCAAGGCTGTTGCCAGGTTCCCCAGTGCAGTACAAATGCCCCCCGTCAAAAAAGAAAATTACCAAAGGTAATTTTCACTGGACTACTCGTCCATCCATTCTGGGTCTTAAATTGTATGGATGTAAAACCCTGGGGGCCAAATTACCAAACAAGCCAGGCATCATTTGAATTTCAGGAATTGTACTTTCAGTTTCATTTTTCGGCGACTCCATATTTACCTGTCCTGCCTGATCAGCATTATCATCCTCAGCATTTGGGCTGCCCAAGGGCAGTCTAGGTGTCATTAAAGCAATATTTTCTATATGAACCATTCTGACATAGCTTGGTTTCATTATATGTGTAATTTTAACTACCACAGGGGAAATTACCTCTGAAATTAAAAAAGGACCCTCGTTATGTTTATTTAGTTTTCTTGAGCGCCCCGGTTTTACAGCCGGATTTATACCAATACACCTTATCCCCTACTTTAAATTGCTTAACTTTACTTTGCCCCTCGCGCCTTTTTTCATTTGTTTCTGCCGCATTTTCCAAATTCTGCTTCACCTTGTTGAATGAATCATGTAATTTTCGCAGAAGTTCGTTAGCAAAATGTACGTTATCTGCGTACAAAAAAGGGGTCGTTTTTTCCAGAAACTCATGGGGAAGATTTAAATTTCGTCCATAAACCAACCAAGCCGGCGCAAAACCCGTCGACTCATGTGGAGACGTTCTATAGGCGAGGAGAGCAAAGGGCAATTTTATATCCCAATCATTATGTTCGACATTAACTATGTGTGAAAGTGCATTACCCAGTGTTTTGTGATATCTTTCCACACATCCGTTACTTTGTGGCCTCCAGGGCAAAGTCTCTGATTTATTTATATTTAAACTTCGGTATACCTCTTTCATTGCGTCACTTAGCAGGTTTAATCCCCGGTCTGACAAAAATTTCCTTGGTGTGCCATATCGGCTAATAAACTGCATTACCACTTCTGCTACTACATCACTACCTATAGTAGAAACTGGAAAGGCATCCAACCACCTAGTAAAATAATCCGTAAAAGTAATGATATATTTATTCCCCCTTTCAGTAATAGGCAGGGGGCCAACTACGTCAAAGGAGACCTTTTCAAAGGGGTCTGCTGGAATAGGAGCTCTCTGGAAAGGGGCCAAACACCCTGGCAAATGTGCCCTTCGTTCCATGCAACTTTGACACGATCTCACCCAGTTTGCAATTTGAGCCCGCATTTTCGGCCAATAATACATACTCTTAATTTTATTAAAAGTTTTCTTTATCCCAGGATGACATGCTTGGGGGCTATCATGATAAATTTCGCACACTTTTCGCACCAACGATTGTGGAACAACGTATTTGATTTCTTTCTCCACACCCCTATTCCCATTTTTACATAGCATAAAATAATTTTGGAAAAAAAATAGAACCGACTTCAGTTAGAAATTGCTCTAAAAAGTAAAAAATAATATTTTTCTTTGAACACCATCGAAACTACCGTAAAATGGGGTTAATCGGAACACTTTTCAGCTTTGATTGTAAAAAAAGTAGTTAAAAGATTTTTTTTTAATTTGATTTTTTGGGTAAAAACTTCGGTCTTGCTTTACTTTTGATATTCCAAGCGAAGACAAAGCATTTTGAAAAATTATTATTAAAATATATAGGAAATTATGGGTGTTCCGAATCACCCCGCTGATAGGGGTCAATCGGAACACTTGTTAAAATTTTTATTTTTTTTCAATTTAACCTGTACAAAATGAGTAATATTGATGGGGGAGAATAAGAACAGACAATTACTGTCAAATAAATGCATAATTTCAATAATAGTAAACGTGTATAATTTGTCAAAATTCAAAATAATTTTGAACTTATGAAAAATGAAAAGTAATTTTAAGAAATGCTTTTGAATTGAAATACAAAGATTTAACATGAATGGAAGTCACTCATGTCGTCCACAAATATGTACTTGTCCTTAAAACTAGCAATTGTGACTTGGCTTAAGTTTTTTCATAACATCTCCTGGGATGAACTCTGCCTTTTCTTTAGTTTCTTGAAATCTCTGGGTTTCGGGGATTGTCCTGAAAGCTTTTTACGCTTATTCATCACTGTCTGTGTGCTGGATTTTTGCTACATAAAGTCTATGTGACTTTCCCCCTCGTATTTTAAGTAAAAAGAAGTCTCCTGGAGAAAAAATCTTTTGAAATCTGCAACTGTTTGTCATTCTAAGATCTAGTTGCTCACGAGAAGGGATAAACAGTAATAAAACCTTGTCCTTGTCTTGATTAGAAGAATTGGGGTTAGAATCTTGATTTTTCAAAGTTTCCTTCAAATAAGTTTGAATTGGAACAGCAGAACTAAGTGTTCCGATTCACCCCGCAAATTTTTTTTCTATGCCATTTTTCAGAATTCTTCATTTTTATGACACAATTTATAAAAAATGTAAATTCTAATGCGGTATTCTGTTGTTCAGATACATGTATAATTGAAACATACCACTCTTACAAGGAGACGGCACGGCCGTGGGGTCGGAGATTCGGGTCAATTTTTTTTGTGGGGAAAGAGGACCATTAGTACCTCACGTGGTTGAAGTAATACGACGCACTACTCAGAAAATTTTGAGAAAAATCGAATTTAAGTTTCCGATTTTTAAGTTGAAGCCTTAT
Organism: Uloborus plumipes; assembly: GCA_038373865.1. Classification (NCBI taxonomy): domain Eukaryota; kingdom Metazoa; phylum Arthropoda; class Arachnida; order Araneae; family Uloboridae; genus Uloborus; species Uloborus plumipes. The sequence continues at coordinate 19,550 of JAXGGA010015757.1, forward strand.
CAGTTTAAAATCTCTTTCTTGAGATTACTAACGTGGTCCAGTTGGAAGAGTGCCAGGCTTGCGATCCGGTGGGCAAGGGTTCGAATCCCACTGCGGGGTGTTTTTTTTTTCTTTCTTTCTATTTTTTTTTTCTCTTTTCCCTCCAAGTTGTTGGTTATGTTTCTCCTCCGAACTTAATTAAAAAAAGAATATTTGAGCCAAAGAACGCAAAGTTTTTCATTCACTGAAAAACATTCGCGCTCGTTATTCTATCTGCTCATAAAACGTTCCGATCTTTATTTTTATTATTATTATTAATTACCAGCAATTATTGAAACTGTTCACATCCCTATATTATTTTTTAATACTCTTTTGATTTTTTTTTTCAATTATTTTCTTTTTCTTACAACAACACAATTCATAACGGTGGGTTTCTTTTATTTTTCATTGTAAATCATATAAGGAGGAACATTGGAACAATAATGAGAATAAATTCAATATTTTTAAAAAAATAATTATATACAAAACCCGCAGTGGTAATTACCGTTGAAAAAAACAAACTAATACTTTTTACATTGGACAAATATTTTTTTACAGTTATTATAACATTTTTATATTAATGAGTATAAATTTAATTTTTTTCATACAATAATAAAAAACAAAAACTGTAGCGGTAATTAACGAAGAAGCAAACAAAGCAATAATTTTCAAATGGTGTAAATAATTTTTACAATAATTATAACACTTGGATATTAATGAGAGTAAATAAAAAAGAAAGAAAGAAAAAATCCTCCCGCAGTAGGATTCGAACCCTTGCCCACCGGATCGCAAGAATGGCACCCTTCCAACTGTGCCACGGTGGCTTAGCACAAGAAAGAGATTTTAAACTGATAAGGCTTCAACTTTAAAATCGGAAACTTAAATTCGATTTTTCTCAAAATTTTCTGAGTAGTGCGTCGTATTACTTCAACTACGTGAGATACTAATGGTCCTCTTTCCTCACAAAAAAAATTGACCCGAATCTCCGACCCCACGGCCGTGCCGTCTCCTTGTTAGTTTTTAAATATAAGAAGGTTTGATCTTGCATATGAAGTTTTGCAGTCTATGGAAATGTGATGTTTTCTAGCGTTCCACGTGCAGCCCTCCTTAGAAGCCAATAGCGTTGCCAGATTGACAAAAGTAATTTTTTCCTACTCCCTATGATCTTACCTTACTAAGAAAAAAATTCATGGTGAAAAATACCCAACAGTTTATTTATGAAGAATTTCGTTGTACGGTCGGGAAGTTTTGTTCCGATTGACCCCGCTGTTCCTATACACCCAATTTTACGGTACTTTTAAACATAAGTTTTGAAGTCGGCGCAAAAACAATGTATAGAATCATACGCAACTACAATTCAACTACATAAATTTTAATGGATCCAGGTTCTTAAAGAGCATTCGCATACATTTCATTCATTACCACACATTCGTGTAATGGTACAAATAGTCTTCTTTTAATTTTCAATGGTTTCTCTGAAAAATGTTGGCAAAATATGGTTAAATATCATTTCACCCATCGTTTTTGCGCCGACTTCAAAACTTATGTTTAAAAGTAGTTTCGATGGTGTTCAAAGAAAAATATTATTTTTTACTTTTTAGAGCAATTTCTAACTGAAGTCGGTTCTATTTTTTTTCCAAAATTATTTTATTTCATTCTTTTTAGTGTAAGTGTACTTATGAAATAAGGTAATGTTTCCATTATTAAACTTCACCTAATTTTCTTAAGTAAATGCTCCATAAAATAAACTGTGAAAAAAAAAAGGAAGAAACTATCAACGAGTCTAAAATTTTAAACTATTGACACTAAAAAATAATCTTTGTTATTCTCTAGTATTTATTTGTGTACTAGCTTAATCAAAGCCATTTAAATATCAACGGCTTTTCAACTAATTTATATTTCAAAGCAATTTTAGTTTCTCGTTGTTCTTAAGATTTTAACACATACTACGTACGTTCCCGCTAATGAGTTTCATGTTTGATTTAGTTAAGCCTTCATGTAAAATTCTCATTATCATTATTATTACAGTTTCATATCAACCACTTTTGTAACAATGGATTTCATATTTAATCATTTAGGACAAATCGCTTTAAATTCGACTACTTATTAATATTTCATACTTACTCCAGAGAAGCCTTGGTTCAAAATTTTTATCATGATTACTATTAATATTGCTGTTACGAGGCAACAAAATTTTTGCAACAATGAATTGAAAATTTAATCATTTAATGGGGAAATTACATGAAATTTACTGTTTTCCTTAATAACTTTTTTTCTAGTGAACAAATATCGTCATATGAGTACATGGTACCTAAGTTACACCATCTCCTATCGATTAAAAAAAGAATCGTCCAAATCGGTTCAGTAGATCAGATGTTATGTGCGAACAAACAAAAAAAAACATACGCTTTGAATTGATAACCTCCTCCTTTGTTGAAGTCGGTTAAAAATTTCATCTTGAACAAAAAATTCGAGTTTTTCAGGACTTATTCTAGAGTTTGCCCTCAGATTATTTTTTATTCTAATACACGTTTTATCTTTCTTCTGCTCCTCTAGTAATTTTTCAACTGAAATTTCCGAATTACCGGAACCCATCTCATACACTTCATTTAATTGAATTTCATCATGTGGTGCCTCATCATGAGAGATCGCTCTTGATAGAAAATCTGCCACCGTATTAGTTTTTCCCGGCAAATATTTTATTTCAAATTCGAATTGAGAGAGAGACAAAACCCATCTTGCTATTCTACAAAAAGAATCCCTCAGCTTAAAACAACTAGTCAAAGGTGCATGATCAGTGTATACATAGAATCGCCTTCCCAACAGATATTGCCTAAAATAATTGGTAAAATATACAATGGACAACGCCTCCCTTTCAGTGGTCGAATACCGGGATTCCGCCGAATTCAATTTCCTACTTCCAAAGGCCACGGGCTGTGGAAATTTTTGAGCATCTAACTGCGCGAGGACGCATCCTATCGCAATTTTACTCGCATCCGTGTATAAAAAAAAAGTCCTTTTGCATATCGGGCAGATTCAAAAAGGGGTGGCTCATCAGAGCCCGTTTTAAATCCTCAAATTCCTCCTCTGCTTGATTATTCCATTTAAATCCTGTTTTTTCTTTCGTTAAATTCGTTAGATTAAAAGATCGCCCACTTATATTCGGGATAAATTTTCTGTAATAGTTAATACAACCTAAGAACGATCTTACCTGCTTCCTATTCTTCGGAACCTGAAATTTTTTTATAATGTCTATATTTTTCTCATCGGGGAATACCCTACCCTTACTAATTACACAGGCCAACAAAAAAAACCTTTTTGAAAACTTTTTTAATTTTAATAGCTGATCTTGATAGATTTTTATGTGCTGAATCCAAATCTGCTTGTTGTTTTTATGTATCACCCTTAGTTTCCAAGCAAAATGTATTTTATTATATAGTCTAATACCCATTTACAGTATATAGGGAAATCAATGAAACACTGTAGAATCGTAAAAATGGTTTGTATTTACAGTAAAATACTTGGAATAGTAATTTTATGTGATGATACAAGGTTCACTTGTCAACTGGAATTGCTTTATATTTTCTTTCCCTTTTTTCCTTGAAGCTTCTTGTGTAGCTTTTCCTGCGATGAATAGCTTGCTGAACTTCCCGGTGAAGTGACCAACAGTAATCCCCCATCATGTTGTAGCATGTGTTTCAGCAGTGCTGCCAACATCATCTTTGTTCATTAGACCTATTTTTTCATGTTACCTTAACTATGAAAAAGCTGTTAAATTCTAAAAATGTTTCTTTATTTCATGAATGTAACTATAAAATGTGAATAAATGGTTGGTGATACAACTTTTTAAGCATCATATTTGGATTCAGCAACCTAAACAACATAAGAATAAGGTATTTTCATTAAAAAAGTTTTTTCATCGTTGACCTGTGTTATAAACCCTAGATATTTAATAGTTTCTGTTATGAAAATGCATTTATTAGGCTTTAATTTTAACCCATACTTTTTTAGTCTGTCAAACACCGCTTGGAGTTTAGGAAAATGGCTCTCAATTGAGTTACTACCAATTATAATGTCATCAATGTAAACCCCAATGTTCATTGGGTCTAAACCGGAAAGTACAACACTCATAAGTCTCTGGAAACTATTTGCACTGGTTTTTAACCCGAAGGGGGTACGTGTGAACTGATACAGCCCCTTTTGCGTTGTGATAGCTAATTTTACTCTGTCCTCGGGAGCTACAACCTGCTGGAAAAAACCACTCGTTAAATCCAAGGTTGAAAAATATCTCCCATATTCTAACTTATCGATTGCCTCGTTAATACTGGGTATTGGGTAGGAATCGGGCACAACTTTCAAGTTAAGGCCCCTAAAATCCACTACCAATCTATATTCCCCGGAGGTTTTTCTTACTAATAAAACAGGTGCTGAATAAGGGGATTCGGATGGTTCTAAAATTCCGGCCTCTAATAAAATATTCAATTGTCTGTCCATCTCATTCCTTAAGTTATACGGAACTCTATATGGTTTGTTTTTGACAGGATTTTGATCTGAAAGGTGTATTTTGTGTAGTACTGCGTCGCATCCTTTTAAATCTCGTACAGAACTAGCAAAGGCGTCTTTATTTTTATTTAAAAAAGCAATTAATTTTTCTCTTGTACCGGCTTCCAAATAGTCTAACTTAAATGTACTGCTCCATTCCAAATCCGCCTCATCGCATTCTCCAAACCGGTCTTCGTTTTCAACAAAATGCAAGTCATCCACTACCTGTTCTGACGTAAAAATTTCTTCACATTTAACCAATTTTGTTTGTTTATTGATGTGAATAAACCTATCTGTTGGGTTCATTATAAGGACTGGGATTCCCTCGTTGTTTTGCTTATTCACCGAGCGGGCAATAAGAAAATCTCTCCCATGTTGGTCATATGGTTCCATCAATACGAGCTCCGAATTCAACTCGCTTCCCAATTTTACTCTAGCAACCGACTGAGACAAAGGGGGCAATACTATTTTTTTACACAAACGACCTATTTGACTATCGTTTCGCACGTTGATATTACACATAGCCTCCCCCTGCCCTGAATTCTCCCATGACTCTATTTTATTGTTCAACTTTATTGTTTTGTTTTCATAGTTGATAACACATTTATTCTTAGCCAAAAACGAATGACCCAAAATAACTTTAAATTTTTTTGAAATACATTTTGGGATAATATAAAATTCTGAGCTTACCATCTTATCACCTATAGTTACATCTAGGTTGATCTTCCCATGAATTTCAAGAGCTTTTTCTGCCACAGTATTTATCCATAAGGAACACGGCTGACATTCCGATTCCATTGGCACACAACCCTCCTCAATTAAATTCAACGGAGCCCCTGAATCACATAATGCCCTTACCATACTCTGTGCTATTTTAGTTGTAATAATGGGAAGTTTTTCGTTTTGTTCTTTTTCTTTCTGCACTTTTGGGTTTCCTGTCTGTGTTTGTGCGGACCAGACTCCCTGCTCTAGTTTTCCGGATTTTGATTTCGTTTGTCCTCGTATCCTGTACGCCTCCTACAGTACCGAGCGATATGTCCGACCCGTCCGCATTCGAAACAAGTTATCCCTTTCCGGATTCCCTGACTTTTATGTTCCTCCAACCGCTGGACTCTTTCTGATAGCAAATCTATTTTCTTTATCAATGTATCAAAACCGTCCCTTACGTCGGTATCTTCCCCATTTCTCCGACTGACCCAAAACACTGACTCTGCGTTTACCTCAATATGTTTGGCTTGAGTCAAAAACGGATTATCCGCCGACCTGGTTGCCCGCCATGCTACTTCCTCACGTATAGCATACGTTTTCAAATCATCTAAATTTTGAGGATTTTTTACAATTACTCCTCTCAAAATTTCAGGCTGCAAATTTGTTAGTAGCATGTTCATCAACATATGCTTGCGTTGTTTTTCTGCTGTTTCGGTAGAATCGTTCCCAAATTTTAACAGTTTACTTTTAGAATTGGCCTTTGCGATGAATTTCTCTACTGACATGTTTGGGGGCTGCCGGAAAGCCATAAAATCGAAAAGTATCACATTAGGTGGTGGCTTGCAATCAAATTCCCTGAACAAAACCCCCTTCAATGATTCAAAATCGTTAATTTCGTCGCGAAATTCATGAAAACATTCCCTCGCATTTCCGAACAACCTGTCTCTTGCCACAAAATATTTCTCACTATCAGACCACTTCCATTGTGTGGCCGAATCCTCTATCCTTTCAAAGAACTCTGCCAAAGATATTTCCCTGTTAACCCCTTTAAAGACTGGTATCATAGACAAATTCATTACCGATAAACTTTGAGGTATAAAAACTCCTGATGCCTGGTCCTTGGCCATTTCGCTCCCACACAAAAAGCCAAAATACTAAAAATATATACTTTAAAAAAGTATAGAAATTAATGAAATTTTATATATATACCACCCCTATAAAGCTGTAAGAAAAGAAAGGTCACGGCACCAATTTGTACTGACCAGAAACAGCACATAAAGGGTTATCACCCAAAAAGCCCAGGCTCAAAATTTACCACAAAAATTTCTTTATAAAAAGAAGTAGCTTTATTCATGCTCAGGGGGGTATGGCAAAAGGACTAACTCAGTAGATGCGCTTAAACACATATAGAACATCAATATCACATAGACAAATCTGTATTCATCCCAAAGCAACTTCTAAACTTAATTATTTCACATGGGAGTTCGATATAATTTAATAGCCCGGGCCACAAGATTTATCCACGTAGCATTGGAGAATTCAGAATAATTAAAATATCAGGTTAAAACACATCACAAAAGAGCTTTCGAACCAACAGTAAAATACACTAAGATATGTTAAAATAGTCACTCAATCTTTCATGAAGTAGACAACATATTCCAGTCACCAAGCCGCCACTAGTAAACGCCTTTCAAACACCCATTCGACCGCCCGGTCGAGGTTTTCCAAGCTAACGCAGGTGAACACACACTTCTCCGCTTACTCCTGAGGGCATATACCAGCCGGAAGGTAGTCTTCGGAGAACAGCAAAGCTCCTGCCCTGGAAGACGTGCTTCAGCCCTCGAAGACGCTATTCAGGCACTTTACATTTCATCCGGAACGTAGATGAGGGCCACTTTCACCACTAATCCTTGGAGCCACGGTGTGAATTCGCTTTGAAGTTTAGGTCAATATTTCGTTACTACGGCATATCGGGATACTCGCTTCACTGCAGAGGCTTTCTTCCAGGCGGCTGACTGCCAAACGCTACTTCAACTGTCCGACAACAACACCAGCCCACGACGTTAGTGCCGTGCCTATTCAAGACTTTCAGCTGCCCGGCATTTCTGCGCAGTATGACTTTTATTTTTTCCAAGGCTGTTGCCAGGTTCCCCAGTGCAGTACAAAGTTGTGTAGGATTAAGGGGCTAATCGTCAGTTCGAGCCGTTTTTTTAATTCCTTCATCCTTAAGAAATATAGTTTTTCTTGGCATTTTTGATCAATACGTATGTCTAAATTTGCTCTCCACGAAGTAAAAAACAATGTACTACCATACTATAGAACCGATTTAAAAAACTAATAATCAACAAAAGTGCGTTCACTTTCAAATTTCGGTTTTTAAACTTTTTCATCTTCTTTACACGAGAACTACAGAGATTTTAAGATTTTGATTATTCATTGAGTGCTCTCTGCACTTTATAGTTGAAGAAAAAAGTCACGCCTTACCTCCACCAATCACATTTCAAAAGATATTAGCATAAAATCTGACTTTTGTCTAAACTTTTGCAGCAATGAAAAAAAATGTCTTTTGCAATTTCCGATTATCTTTTCGGTTATATTTTTCAAAACTCCAGACACGTATTTGGGACCATATTGTCTACCTGCAGTAGAAATTTGAAAGCATTTCGCTGAGTAGTTTTCTTTTTAATCATATATTTGCATTTTGTTTAAACTTTTGCATCGCAGTGTACAAGCAACTAAAACACTTGAACATATCAACGTGTAGTAATATAGTTTACCCTTTGGTATTAATAATAGTATCTTTGCTAATAATATAAAACTGTAGAGTTTGTTTGTTTGTTTGAACGCGCTAATCTCAGGAACTACTGGTCCGATTTGAAAAATTATTTTTGTGTTGAATAGTCCATCTATCCAGGAAGGCTTTAGGCTATAGGAGTTATTGTTATAACTAAAAATAATCATGTTATATATAGATTTTATTCGAATTCAAGGCAATTTTCACATAAATCTCGCCGAATACTGGGGTTAAAAATTACTTGCACATATTAATGTTAATTTGTTGGAAGCAGAAAAATTTTCTCCGTCCTATGCAGTTTGTTCCGATCATCTGACTAAAACACAGCACGAGTTATTCAATTTTTAAACTTGCGTTTTGCAAGGCTTCACCCGATTTCTTGCAATACTTGGTTCATTAAAATCATCAATGAAAAAATGAACTAATTAATGTACAGTTTTGATTTTTACGCCATTGGATAGAGCGATATTTTTAACCCCAGAATTGATTCGATTTATAGTCGAAGAACCAAGCTTTTATCTCCACTAGAGAAAAAGTTACAAGCGTTTGAACTTTGAGTTCGAAAACCTTTTTTCTGATCAAATTATCAACATTTTATTGCGTTGCTATGCCGACATCTTTTAAATTCATTGCTGGTTCACTTTTCTTCCATTCATTTATTAAAAGCATTTTATTTTAGGCG
>JAXGGA010015758.1:0-28292 GCA_038373865.1 Uloborus plumipes
AATGAACATTTCAACTAAATAATAGTGTTCACTTAGTACCTTGGTATTGTTTCCATTAGTTATTAACAGATTGCAGCACATAACCATTGTAAAGTATGTTCTGTAGCAGTTTTATATGATCTTTATCAAAATTTTCAAAGTTATTCTCAGCTTCCCAGTTTATGTTAATTGCTGATTTTATTTCTTCTTATAAAATGTCTTTTTAAATATTATATTGCAGGCCGAAAAAAAATTAGTAAAAAAAGTATGCACCCTCTGGGGTCTATCGTAAATTTTAAGAGACGATTTTTCTTTCCTTAATAAAAAAATATTTTTTACATAACATGTTTTTAATTATTTTTCCTGTCCATTAAACACTGTTTGTAACGAGTGTACAAAATATGTTTGGAAAAAAAAGTCAGGCATTAATGAGTTAACTCTTCTCAAACAAGCATTATGGTATTTTTAATGAACACAGTGGCATTGATCGCTTTATAGCCTATCACTTTACAGCCATTGTTTTGTTAACTGTATGGTAGTTTCATTGTAGTTTTAAGTAACATTAGAATTTCCAGAAGCATTTAGGACGATTTCGTCAGAATAATTTTTGCGTTTAAATGTATTTCTTAAATTTAAAATCATTGTTTTAGTGCAAAACAGAACTAAATTATTACAATTAAACTAGCATATTATCAGCAACAAATAATATTATATTAAAAAATAAGAAATTCTTAAGAAACAAGCTCTAGAAATACACCGTGCTAAGCGGACTCTTGCTGAAAATATATCGAGAATGTATAATGTGAATATTATAATTTGCCATTTAAAAAATAAATAGATGTAAAGCTTTTCTTTTTACGTATTTCTTCATTCATAATCAAGGCCTGTATTTTTTTTCAATAAAGGTGCTCTCTGCAACTCCTTGCAGCAATGCAACTTTTATTTTTTTTGTTTATTTACGTAAACAACTTACATTTTAAAAAGAACATCTGGTTGTACTATACATACACCTTGCCTTTCCTATCAACACAGTCAGGAAGAAGTTATTTACCTGATTGATAAATTTAAAATGCATTTAAATTTTCAAATACTGTATGATTTCACATTTCGATTATTTGACAACTTTAGATTATGGTTTGCAATTTTCCCTTAAGATTACCATTGACGCTACATTTTTATTATCATGTTATCAAGTTAATTAGAAAGAAAAATCAAATGTCCATTCCTGATTGCTGTTTATTTTTCAAAAGTTTTGTCAAATAAAAAAAAAAACTAAACACAAGTAAATTTGCATTTATCATGCACTAAATCTAAGCTTTTAATATTTTTGACCATTATCATAGCATTGTCATAACTTTCGAAAGAAAATGAACCTTTCCTTATTTTTAAAACGTATATTACACACCTCTAGCATAAGACCAAATAAATGTTACGGATATGAAATGGTAACTTTTATCTTAAAAGTCAAGTTTGAATGAGAATAATTGCTGCAGTAAATGCTACTTAGCTAATAAGCAGAGATACCAAATCACAAACACTCTCCAACCAAAGTATATTACTAATAGTACAATCAAAAATGCTATAAAATAACACTTTGGAATACATTTTACGTATAGTAAATTCTTACGTTTTTGTGTCTTTTAAGTAAAGTATCAACAGTCACGAGGAACGCAACGAACCAAAATATGTTTTACAATTTGTATTTTTAAATATCTTTTAAATACCATCGTTAAAATTATTTTAGAGGCAAATGAAAAGAAAAAGTGACTCGCCTTTTTAGCCTAATCTATTTAACGTGAAAATGTTTTGTAATAAAAGCAACAACTTTCATATTGAAGAGGAGCATGTTATTGTCGTTACTTTTAGGATTTCGATGTTTACTTTATGAGAACACCGACATCAAAACAAACTGGTCATTATCGGACTAAAAATTCCACAATACGAATACAACTGTAGATATATGTTAGAAATAGTTATTATTACATATCAAGGCTAGTTTATATAAAACGCATTTACATTAGAAAAATACTTTCTTATGTATCATATTTTAAATCTCCAAGGAATATAATACTTTTAAAGCATTTTTTATTATCACGACAGTGTCATTCAAGAATTTAAACTATATATGAAATGTCAAAGAAAAATGGAAATATTCTGCGAATACAGCACTTTTTGACAAAAATGGTGTTTCATATCTTCATCCATCACTGACAGGATAATACCTAAAGATGACGAAGTATATTTCAAAGAAGAAACCATTTTTTCTTAGCGTTCTTCCACTTTCACTACGCTTAGCGTTTAAAATGTTCTAGAGAGGAAGTTTATTTTACGAAGACGGTATTTTTAATCAAGAAAAAGAACGAAGAAATGTATATGAGAGTATACCTACCAGTGAATGAACTTTCGAGTAAATAAACAGGTTGTAATTTTTCATTTAAAACAAGTTTCGGAAGTTATTTTTTAGATTAAAGCAGTAGTATCTTTCTATACAATTTTAAAAACCAAATAATAGAAAATGATGATGTGCTTCACAACCAGTAGATGTGGTTCAGTCATTGTGTTCAAGAACATTTTGTTTTTTCATTTTAACCCCCAAAAGATAGACCCAGATCAGTGAAGTTTAACCCAATTCTTTAAAAACAAGTAGGGTCAGTTGGGTAAAGATGCAACAGTTGGTACATGTAAACAAACTCTATTATAATTCAACTTCGCAGAGATGGCCTATGACTCCTCCTTTTTTCAGGATTGTCCATTTTTAGGAAGGGGTGATACGCAGATGAAAATTGAGGAATGGGATTCACAATTGATGAGGGAATTTGAATGGGTAGAAATTCTACCTATTTTAATACCTATTTTAAGGAATGGACTCGTTTTCTCATTTGATTGACACCGGCCATCTCGTCGCGGTTGAATTATACCACACTTGTTGTAATAGTAAAAATTCTCTCAATTCTTTCAAAACAAGCAGGATCAGTTGGGAAAAATGAAACATGCGGTGAATGGAAACACTCTTTTACCACACTTGTGGTAATAGTAAAGATTCTCTTAATTCTTTAAAGTCAAGCATGGTCATTTAGGGTAAATGGACACAGGGGATAAATAGAAGCATACTTTACACCTATGGTAGTTTTTAAAGCTAAATTGTTACTGAGTGAAATCTAGGTAACCTATAAAAAACATTCTGAGAGTTAAACGAGTTTTCAAGCAATTAAGCTTACGTTTTCCTCTCCAGTAAGGCAACAAATGCAAAATAATTGAATTCAACTGGTTTGACTGATACTGTGGAGGGTTATTAAAACATTTTTTGTTTCCTTTCAAGACATTTTTAGTGTGTTTAGTTTTCATTCTTCCTACACTTTTGGATAAGTAAAAAATGATTTAAATTGTACTTTTGCATCGATTTTATACATAGAATCAGCGCATAATTTAGTTTTAGTGCGATTTTTTACAAGTTTTAAAACACATTTAGATGATTCCGCGAGTTGTATGAGGACCTCGCATTGAGCATTGCTGATGTAGATTTTCTAAAGCTTATAAACTAATTATGTATTGTTAGGCTTTCTACCTACATCCACCTCAATGGGAATTAAATGAAGTTTTACGTTAACCCTTTTGACTCTGGGGTAAAAATAAACACGCTTTCATTCGTTAAAAAGTCATAAAATCAGAGTTTCAGACCCAGGTAGTCCCCAAAAAAGTAATCCTGTACACAACAACTCACTTCATTCAAAATATGAAGAATAACCAATTTAAAGTATTAAAATTATGTTTTCTTAGAACTCCACTGACCTTGCATTTAGCAGCTATTTTTTATGTTACTGTTTTAACAATGATTGAATATTAAAAAAACAAAAACAAATATGCAGCAGGAGAACAGGGGCTGGTAATTTTTTCCTATCACGTTCAATAGAGACTTGTAGAGAAGAAGCCCCTTAAGAAGGAAAAAATCATTAAGTAGAAATATTTTTCATTTTCAATGCAGAATCAAACATTTCGAGAACCATTATGGAAGTTATCCAATCTGGTTTCTACCTACAATTTTTCATAAAAAAAGTTTCGCACACTAAATATATTTTTTTGTATGCCAATAAATAAGATCAATGTATTTCCTTTAAAACTTATTTATTTGCCAAGAAAAAAATGCAATTTTATTTAAAGCATAGACATTTCGCATTAGGCGATTACGAACTCCCCAGAGAACCCAGTACTAATGCTAGATGTTTATCTTCCTTAAAGCAAACACCAAATATATTTCCTCTTTCAGCACGGTTATAAATTATTTTCTCTTATTTTGTTGATGCACCCGACTTTTCAATTACAGACAATAAGTTTAGAATGACAAATGATCCTGAATGCATGTTTCCATACCAGAACAGCTAACGAGTGCCAATTCCCCTTTTATCTGTCTGTTTTTCTGCGCTAAAGAACTAGAAGGCGGAATAGAATTATTGGCAGTATCATTAGAACAAGATAGAACGCACGCCGGGGGAGGGGGAGAGAACTAAATACTTTTCCTTCTTCAGCGCATGATAAAACAGAAAGTATTTCAGCAGAGCTGCGAAATCGATGTAAATTTGGGGAAAGTAAAATCGATATAAACGTCTCGTGATCGAGTGCTTTCGTCTTCCAGGTTCATGAATCTCTCCGCCTAAGACAACATATATATTGACCTGGGCATTATTCTAAAGTTCTGCGATTACTTCGCGTAGCTGCTAAGCGCGAAATGCGGGATGAAAAATGCTATCTTTAAGCGAGGTGTTGCGATCATGTGTTTAATTTGCTCTGCATTTATTGACATTTCCATGAGAATATTTTGGCAGGAATTAAAAGCCGCCAGGATAATATGCTTAGGTAGTATCTGCAGTTTTCGCATAAACATGAAAAATGGAATAAATTAGCCGGTTTATAAACTTTTGTGGCTTACCGGTGGAAAGACAAGGTATGAAAGGATTTGTCCTTGTAATATTGTGATAAGTAAACTAACTAAATGTAACTGAATATTTCTCCTTTGTTTTACTTATTGAACTTTGTATTTATGTAATGTTTTATGTTTTAGGAAAAAACAGTTTAAAACAAACTACATTTTACTTCATTCGATGATATTTTACTCGCAAATAAGAATTGTGTAATGACTTTTAAATTATAAACATCAGGCACAAACAAGTCTTGCTGTGGAGAGTCATTGAAACCTGTTGTACCACTCGGGTACTCGAGTCCGAGGAGACACATCTACCCGATTTAAGGGACAGTGGGTACGGCTTCCGTTTTACGATCACCATTAAGGTGAGAGTCTGACTTAGCTCAACACACATGCCATAAGACCCGTTCATAAGGCAGGAAACCATTCACAACACGCTCATTCACATAGAGAAATGACAAGGATAGAAGAGAGTTCATAGAAACCTTCTGATGTTAAGATATCTACATACAATTTCTCGTGTGCTCTGGTATTTAACACTAGTGTTTATTATGGATCAAACTACGTTATGAAATAGATGCATAAACAATTATCTTCACTTGAAAAATCACTTGAAAAAAAGTGGCCTCGTTTTCAAACAAGATGGTGAAATCCTTATTTGACACTTAAAGTTCGTGCTTTGTTAGCGCAGTGTTTCCATTACTGGTTTTCATTGGTCTTCATAGAGTTTCTTCATGAAATTCTTATTTCCTTCACGTCACTTATTTTCGTGCAGTTGGGCAAAAGATGAATATTATCGAAACTGAGCAACTACTGGCTGAAACGCATGCGAGGAAGGGAGAATCAAGTATTTTTCTTTCTACAGCGGATTTATCTCTACGTCAAAGTTTACGACACATTATACAAACACTTAAGGAAAGTGAGGCTCGAAGTCTTTGAATGCCATTCGTGGCTCAGCTTTTATCCTGCTCCTTAATCGCCTCCTAAGTACATTAACTACAATAGTTTCACGCTTAATCCAACACGATAAAATATTCTTTAAACAGTATCAGCCTTGCTCGGCCCAAAGTTCATAACTTAAAATGATTTAATGTTTAAGCTAGCTAGTTTAAAAAAAAAAACTTTAGTAGAATAATCCTCAGTCATGTATTACAATGGCTAAATGCTTACCTATTGCCCAACTAAGTACATAAATTACAATGGTGTCGAGTTTAACCTAACAAGATTAAATAACAAACAATAAAGAAAATTCTTAGAGAGAGCCACCTTAATCACCCCCTAGGTACATAAACTGCAATGGTTTCACGTTTCAACCATCAAAGAAAAAACAATTCTTAAAAAGAATAATCCTTATTACAATAGTCTCATGTTTACTCTTTCTTATGTGAGTACTTAATTATCCCCTAAGTACGATAGTATGTACGATAGTTTCGTGTTTAACATAACAAGTTAAAAAAATTCCTTAAATAGATGTTATCGTTGTCTATTAAGAAATATATTTGAATAAAAATATCTGAGACTCAATATTAAGTTACAATCAACATTAATTAATGAACCAGCTTCATACAAACTAACCAAAAGAATTTTTACATACGCCGCGTATCATAGCCCATAAATACATCATGTGTACTTTAAAGTTCACGAAACCTAATTAAACATTTTCAACGCGTGAGACCTGAAGTATATAAATGCTATTTGTTGTTCTGCTGTTATCCAGCTCCTCAGTCGCTCCCTGAATACCTGAATTATAATGGTTTCTTGTTTAATCCAAAAAATATTTCTTAAAAATCCTTAAATGGTATAGTCCTTAATCGCCCCTTAGTACATAAACTACAACGATTTCATGTTTTATCTAACAAGATAAAAAAATCCTAAATAGATATTATCATTGACTGTTAAGAAATACTTCTGAAGAAATGTGAATGACTCAATATTTTGTAACAATCAATATTATTTGTTAAATCCGTTCCTAACAAACTAACCAAAAGAATTTCCTAGTCATGTATCATAGCCCATAAATACATCCTTTATCCCTACTTCAAAGTTCGCGAAACCTGATTAAACATTTAAAGCGCGTGAGACCTGAAGTTCACGGATGCCATTCGTGGTTCTGCTGTTATTCAGCTCCTTAATCACTCCCTAATTACATTAATTACAATGGTTTCATGATTAATCCAACAAGATAAAAACATCTTTTAATAGTATAAGCCTTGTTCGCCCCCTAAGTACATAAAGTAAAATGCTTCAATATTTAACTCAACAAGTTTTTGACAAAACTTACCTAGAATGATTCCTAATTGCCTCTCAAGTACATAAATTTCAATGGTTTCATGTTTAACAGAACAAGATTTAAAAAATCATTTAATAGAGCAACCATTAATAGTCCCATGGTACATAAACTACTAGGGCCGTGGTGGCCCGATCGGTAAGGCATCGGACTCATGTCCGGAGGGACCCGGGTTCGAAACCCAGCCGATCAAAGATCCACCGCCTTGATTAATGGTGGCTGGGAGGCGTTAAAAATGTCGTGGTCACAAAGTCCTCCAAGTGAAACGATACCTCTGGGGGTGCTGGGCCCTAGGGTTTGCTCGACCCTAGGTTCTGGTTCAAAATTAAGAACAGAGCGCTCTTCAGGGCCCTATCCCGGTTAAACCACGAAGCTGTGGTAGGTACGGGGGACCCTGGAGAGTGTGAAGTGAAGGTACATAAACTACTATGGTTTCATGGTTTACTCAACAACAAAAGGCAATTATATACATTAATTACAATAGTTTCATGTTCGATCCAACAAGGTTAAAAAAAAAAAAAAAATCCTTAAATGGATATTATCACTGAATATTTTAACATGTTTGATGAAATATCAAAGACTCTATATTAGGATACAATCAATATTATGTATTAAATTGGCTTCATACAAACTAACCAAAAGAATTTCCAAGCCATGTATCATTGCCCATAAATACATCATTTATCCCTACTTCAAAGTTCGCGAAACCTGATTAAACATTTAACGCGCGTGAGACCTGGAGTCCAAGGATGCCATTCGTGGTTCTGCTGTTATCCAGCTCCTTAATCGCCCCCCTAAGTACCACTAAACAGGAGATTTGTGGAGATAGATGGATTGGCATTAAATGCTCAAAGTTACGTTCCATATTTAACGGCTGCCTCAAACATCTAAGACGCGAAAGCAAGGCGTTTAATTAGTTGGAGATGATTAAAAATTAATCACAGTTTTAATTAAAAGTTTATAGTTGCCGAAATATGTAAAAATATTGTTGCGATATAAATATCTAAAGTCAGATCTTCCGAAACTAGTTGCATGCGTGTAGCTAGTTTGAGTACAATGTAGGAAGAATTCTTAAAGGAACTGTTGTCTTAAATTTGGATACATTCTGTAAGAATTATTTAGTGTTCTTAAAGTTAGCTGGCAGCTGAGCTGTAAATTTTATAAGAGCTATATGAAATGCATTTCAATGATATTAACTAAGGATTTAGGTAATTTTATACTAAAAGTATACTCATACCTTAAGTCCAATTTGAGCCGTTTAAGCTGTCTTATATTCATCATTTTTAATAAATATTTTTAACTTTGAAGTTACAAAATACATTGGAGTATAAATTGGTGCTTTCAATGGTGATTGTTTGAAATAAGTTTAATGACTTTTAAATGCGCCGTAGCACATATTGGATACTCTAATTAACGAAAAGCTTCAATATTCTATAAAAGTTTTTTTAAAGTCTCTTTACTTTATCATGTAAACTGACAGCCTTTACCTTTAAACATATTAAAACAGTAGTGTGAAAGCACCTGAAAAAAATGTGATACTTATGATAAGTGTTTATTTCTTACTTTTTTCTAGTAACGTATAATGACAATAAATAAGCTAGCTAAACTTCCTAGAGATATAAAGTAATCGCAAGAAATCTTTTATTGAGAGTTTACTCACGCTTTGGTTAAAACAAGACACGCACAGAGACAAAGAATTGACGTACGATATATGAAATCTTATAATTTTTACTTGTGATTACATTTTAAATAATCTTAAGCAGTTTCAGAAATAAAACGTAAACCAACTAAACTTTAGCTCGATTGAATTCAGTATATTTCAAACTCAGCGTTTCATAGTTTATGATTAAAGGGATAGTTGGTGTCGATTGATTAATAGAAGACATGTTTTATTTAACTAATTTTTGTTATCCAGAAATAAACATGGCCAGGGAATCTTGCAACGTGCAAGGCTTGAAGTATGTTTGTACCAAATATGAAGATTGTAGCTTCGATAAGATCTCCTGAACTCATGAACTCAGTTACACCACAGACATTCTTTTACAGCTTTTTTTCTTAAAGGTATAGAGACTCATTTCTACTTATTTTCATTTTGCATTCCAGTGAAACAGACTCTAAATTACTTCAAGATTGTTTTTTAAGAATGATTTGCTTCGTAAAAAACGTCAATAAATAAGGACTCTTCAGTACTATAACTCCACAAAAATTGCATAATCACAGTGCCATTTTTACTTTTAATGTTGTCATTCAGCAAATTCCATTCCGATAAAAACCAAAATCGACAATGAAATATTCCTCAGCCATTAAGGGAGAAATATGCACCAAATCACGTAACTCTCCAGCATCATACCTACCAAAAAAACCTCCCATTATTCCCACTGTGGGAACAAAATGTCCCCAATGCTACACGGCTTTAATTACCTGGAGCCGCGCCGCGCACTAAATTATTCTCTTAGTAACGCCACAGGAGTAAACATACAGAAATAAACATGGCCACAGAATCTTGCAATGTGCAAAGCTTGAAGTATATTTGTACCAAATATGAAAGTTGTAGCTTCGATTAGATCTCCTGAATTCCTGAACGTAGTCACACCACAAACATTCTTTCACAATTTCTTTAACGTTACTTTTTTTTTAATGTATAGCGACTCAATTCTACTTATTTTCAGTTGCTTGCATTCCAGTGAAACAGGCTCAAAATCATTTCAAGCTTGTTTCTCAAGAATGATTTGCTTCGTAAAAATACATCAATAACTACTCTTCAGTGCTATAACTCCACAAAAGTTGCATAGTCACAATGCCATTTTTAGTTTTAATGCTGTCATTCAGCAGATTCCATTCCGATAAAAACCAAAATCGACAATGAAATGTCCCTCAGCCATTAAAGGAGAAATATGCACCAAATCACGTAACTCTCCAGCATCATACCCTCCAAAAAAACCTCCCATTCTTCCCACTGTGGGAACAAAATGTCCCCAATGCTACACGGCTTTAATTACCCGGCGCCGCGCACTAAATTATTCTCTTAGTAACGCCACAGGAGTTTAGGAGCCAGAATATACCATAAAAGGACCAAGTTGTCGCAGTAATGAGTTTGCCAGAACACAAAAGCCATCGAATCCTCTATTTAACTGTGCTAGCACTCTGCAGGAAGCAGTGGCGAGATTAACTTTTATCTCTTCTGACAGCCTTAGAGGAAAAGAACTTTCGCTTTTATACGTTTTGGGTACGTGACAAAGTAAATAACTTTACTTGGCCTTTCCTTTGAAGGAGTATTTTCCAGATTTTTTTTTCTTTCATTTATTATTGTTATTCCTCTCTCTTTAGTTCGTGTTTGTGTACCATTGAGGAAATGGAATACAATAGCGATCATTACTTAGTTGCATGCCTTGGAATTTAGTTTTGTTTCCATTTATTTGAGGAATCAAGTGTTTTTCTCCATTGTTGCATGGTAATGCGTTGTACATTTTTCAGAGTGGAAAAGTTGGGAGAATATGTTGGCGGGGGAAAAGTATTATTTTGTTGTTGACACAAATATTTATCATCCTTGTGAGAAATGCGAAATAAAAATATCGTGTGCTTTTTCCGTCACACTCTGTTCCTGCATTGAATTGGAATGTACAAGGGGAGAAACAGTAGTAAATTCAACTCTTCATTTTTTCAATTCGTTTTTTTTCTGTCATGATATAAATTTACAGTATTGACTGACGATGTACGTTTTATTTACTTTCCACTTCCTTTTTTTCTCTTCATTTTTCTTTTCATTTTTTTTTTAAATTTCAAAGGGATGTTTCACCATCAAACCATCGATGATTAATAGTTTTCATGAAATTATGTTATAAACATAGATAGACCAATTATGTAGTAAAATGTATTTTTAACTGTAAATTTTTTAAAGTATCAGTTACATAGTTAAGTTACCCAATATGACGCTACCTCCTAATATGGGAAGCATTATTTTTTTTTCTTTTCATACATCTACGGGGAATGTTAAAACTAGTTGTGTGTTAGAGCTGAAGCTTCCCAAGTAGCACACTTCGTTTTTTACAAGTTGTAAAATGGTTATCAACGTTGTAACAACCGCCTAAAAACGTTAATAAAACGTTTAAAGGTTATTTGTGCTACCTGGGCTTGCATTGCGACTAGGAACAGCAAGTCTGATCAGCCGTTGTGAAAATTGTAGGCGTTTGTTTGTTTCACAGTTGTAAAAAGTTTTACAGTGCTAAAGTAATGCAGTTGCATCTTTCTTATACGTTTCTCCAGCATATTTCTTCTGCATTGACGTAAAACGTGATTTATTACATATTTATTTGATTTCAAGCATAGTTAATGCACGTGTTTAAGAAAGTGTCTTAACAAGAAAATCATGTGGGAGAATTGCGCAGTGGAAAGGTACACTGCAAAGAAAAAAACTGTTGTTTTTACAGAACAATACTAACAGCAGATGTTCCAGTTAAAAACTAAAATGCACAGCAATCAACTGTAAAGCTAGCAGTTTTACAGTTTCTTACTATAAACTAGCAATTTTACAGTTCACTACTGTAAAATCTGCAATTTTGCAGTTTATTACTGTAAAATTGTACAACATCGATTTTTTACTGTATCGAACAAAATACGCAGTATGAGTCAAGATATTGTCTTTTTCTTTGAAAAAGGGAGGATGGGAAAGTAAAGCTGAAAATAATGCTGTGTGTGTGTAATTGCTCAAAGCCTTTCTCAAAGGAGCAGGGGTGAAATTGGGTTCAGTATCAAAAGCGCTCCAACTAAGGTACGTAGACTGCGCTAGTAATCCAAAACAGAGTCATTTGATTGAAATGTAAGTTTTTAAACAGCTGTTTTCTGTTACTTCTAGTACTATATTTGTGATGAATAATAAGAAAAAGGCATCCATTTACATCAACGTTTTCCAGTTTTTTAATAAAAGTGTAAAATTATAGCTAAAGCTTATAGTTTAAACTTTTAGCGCAAATAATCCTTACTATTTAATTTCATTCTGCTCTCAATATTATTTTTTTATTCTTGACTGCCTTCGTGGTGACAAAAACAAACGGTACCCAATCATCTATACTTTTACCCTATATTTCAGGCTTCCTTTGATTGAATTGTTAACTATTTCAAGCGTTAAATTTAATGTAACTCCTTAATGAACAACTCAACAGTTCGAAATGAAATTCTAAAACAAATTCTCTGCCAGAAAATCCATTGAAAGTTTCAAAATGAGTTATTAGCGAATATTAAATCAGCAAACTCTTTATTTTATATATTGCAGTTTGGAGTTGTTTTCTCTTTAAAGAATAATGTTCCATTATATAACTAGTCGTCAATGCGTCTCCGACCGCAAATTACAGTGGATCGAATGCCTAATATTCTTCAGTTTAAAATGATTAATTGACACACAGTCTGAAACTTGAATGTTTGGGGAAAATGTTTGTCAGGTGACAAGCAGAATTCGCATGTGTCGCTTTCAGCTCAGCTGTGACATTTTGTTGCACGGCAATCACGTTTAAGAGTATTTAATTTTCAGTAATAAAATACCTGCAGAATAAACACACACAGCAATGTCGCCCTTGCTGTAGTCTTTAGCTGCCATTGGACGAAACTTCGTCAGTCGTTTTACAAGCAATACCTGTAAATACTTCTTTGTTAATATCCTGATGATTATTATCAACCTTATTATCTAACTAGCAATTAAAAATATGAATCCTCAGAAAATATGTTTGTAATAAAAGTTATACCTTTGTATAGTGCATTTTTGACGGAGATGGTACAGGCACACTATTAATTAACCCATTAATGCCTGACATTTTTTTTCCAAACATATTTTGTAAACTGGTTACAAACGGTGTTTAATGGACAGTAAAAATTATAAAAAATATTATGTAAAAAATAATTGTTTTATTAAGGAAGGAAAAATCGTCCCTCAAAAGTTACGATCGACCCCAAAGGGTACATACTTGTTTTACTCAAATTTTGTTCTGCCTACGATGTAATATTTTAAAAGACTTTTTATAAGGAAAAATAAAATCAGCAATTTCCCAAACTGTCAAGGAATAACTTTGAAAACATATTTTTTTCTTGAGATTGTGAACGATGTCATTTTTGATAAAGATCATATTAAACTGCTACAGAACACACTCTGCAATGGTTATGTGCTGCAATCTAATAATAACAAATTTGAAGAAGAAGACCAAGGTACTAATTGAACACTATTAAATGGTTGAAATGTTCATCTGGGGAAATTCAGACCCTTGTTTGGACCGTCCTTTTAAATGGACGCTAGGCACTATGCGTTAAACGTGCATTTTTAATGAGTGTATAATACAATGATGAACTAAAATTTACCTTCCTTATTGTTTAATTTAAAATTAAACAATATTTGAAAAAAATGCTGTGTCCATTCAGCTTAACTATACTCTGTGTATCAAGAGCTGGCGTCCCAAAGTAAAATTAATTTCCCACTCTCAGCACTTTTCCCGTGATGATTGTCATAGTTATGGTTCTATGGACTTTTTCCCAAATTAGCTTTTGCAACAATGGTAAAACAAACGGATAAAATTGTTTTGTGCATAAAACTATTATTCCATTGAAAAATCAACGTAAAAGCACAGTGTTAGAAATAAAACCTCAGGCTCTGCATTTACCCAATGCTTTGGTCCTAGCTTCTGAGACCCTTGTAGAAAGCATCATAACTACGAGATTTAACTTTAACAGCAATTTATTAACAAAACAAAAATAAAGAAAGGTTACACACGTGTGTAAGTATCTGATATGTAGCGACTGACACAAATCCTGATAGCTTTAAATACACAAAAATAGAACTGTTGCCATCTCAAAAGTCCATTTCACAAACGCTGATATGCAAATTAGAATGCAAACTAAATTCGTTACAAACAATGTTAACAATAAATTTCAAACAGTGACATGCAAATAAAACAAACAATAATTTCAGAAACTTGTTCCAACACACAGCTTTCTTCGAAATGTGTGATTTATTTGTGTATGCCTCGATTAACAAATCGTACATAAGACAAGCATATCGTACATAACAAGAAAACATTGAGAAATAACTGAGATATAAGAATGTAAAAAAAAGCGTAAGCTTAATTCGATAAACATAAAATAAATGAAATGCCTGAACAGCAGGGCATAATAAAAGAGTGCAGCTGTTTATTTTTCGTACGGTTGCCAGGGAGATGACGCAAAACTTCTAAACTTGATAAAGCCTATTTTACAGTAACCGAGTATAGAACACGTTGTGTATTGCATTGAACTTTCCAAGAGGGACTTCAGAACCCCATATAGTAATTAAATTTTAGTAGTCAGCAGCCTGCTACAGCAGTTCCAACGTATGTCAGATCTCTTATAGAGGGTAATCAACAACAGCAAAAAAAAAATCTTACTATTTATAAAGTGCATGTTTTTTTTCCCCCTAAAATTCTCAAAACTCATTCTCAAAAGAATTCTCAGAAGGAATAATACTTTAAAAGAAAACTGCTAATAAGAAAGTTTTCGGGTCTTTCAATCTAATGAAATTTATACTGAAAGTAAACACTTTTTTTTTCTTTTAAAGTAAACTGCGTTTGTTGCAAAGGAACTGATATTATTTATCTTTCTCCAACCAAGAGAGATTAAATTAGATATGAGTAAATAGAATGATCTGAAATGATTGATATGATGAAGTTATTCTCGTCCTGATTAAAAAAAAGTAATAAGTTTAATAATACATTTCTTCCGCACACGATACTTTGAAGCGAATCGAAGTAGCAAATTTAATTGATTACGTAAAAGTATTTGTATGGCTTTTTTGGGAATGTTTGAGTTTCGACTATATTTAAAAAAAAAAGAAAATAATAATTTCGATTATCAAAAAAAATATTTTATTTATATCTGACTATTATTTTTACTATTGGACATTTCTGTACCTCAGAACCAGACTAACGTAAGTCCATTTTCGTCATTTTTCGATAGAGGGGAAAAACGATTGTAGAATACATCGTTTTTGCCCTCTACTGAAAAATGACGAAAATGGACTTACGTTAGTCTGGTTCTGAGGTACAGATTTAAGAAGTTCTTTGCTATCTGTCCATGATAGTGTGCACTTTTACTAGTTATTTCATTAACTCGGATTTAAAATAGGAATTACTCCAAAAGTTGTGTAACGTTACATCCAATAACAATGGTTCTGTTCCACAAATTATTTACTGCGCATATGTGTTCTGACCCATGAGATTTATATTCGCATTAGGTGCGACCGCTGGTAAAACAAGTTGTGCAGCATAGATGTACATTAATTCTCATAGGTGTTTTGTAGCTATGCTTTTTTTTTTGTAGTTAGCCTATAACTTCAGTAAAAATACATTAAACTTCAACAGTAAGACATCATTTTAAAGATGATGTATGTGTGCTTTAGTTTATTTTGGATCAATGCTTTTAACTTAGCACGATTCAGCAGCTTTTTTTTTATTATTTGCCGTACAATTAAACTCACAATTCGAAATGAAACTAATTTTAACTTTGAATCATACTTATATTTTCACCATTCTTATGCTTCTTAGATCCTTGTGAAGGAGTGGATTGCCCGTCATCACAAGTTTGCCAGTTGGACGAACATCGAAATCCTATTTGCAGGTGCAATGCAATATGCTCTCCAGACCTAAGACCGGTTTGTGGATCGGATGGAAAGACCTATACGAACGAATGCACTTTGCGAGTTGAAGCCTGCAAGTCTCGGAAAAGCATTAGGATTATATACACCGGTGAATGTAGTGCTGGTAAGAATATTGCTACTCACTTCTTTATTTATTTATTTGCTTTAATGCTTTGTACATACTTCTGCATAACTACCGCAGAGGAAAAACTTGAACCAGTAAAGTATAACCATTTGGTAAATCTCATGTACCCTATCTATATTTCAGCATATTTTTATCGTATTATTGCATCCATTGGTGCATAACTGTAGAAAAACTCTTTAAGTATTAGGAATTTAATCAATTCATTTGCGAATGAAAAGTAAAAGCAAGAACATCAACGTAAAACGGTGCGCAGTTTTTGGAAACTGCATACAAGCGTTTCTAGGTTACAAGCAACTCCCTTTTCAATGTAAAAAATAAAGCAAGCTTTGAAAAAAAAAACATTCGATAAAAGCTTTCGAATGTCTTTTCATCCAAAAGTTAACGTTTCTTGTTCACTCCTTAAGGGCTTATTTGTAACTCTGATACATATGTATGCAAATTTGTGCCCTTTTGCGTTGTTTTATTTTAATTTTTAAAAAAGTACTGTATAGTTTTCCGGAATTACACAATTATAATTTAAGTAAAAAACATTTAAAATTAAATATTATACTGGTTCAAAACAAGCACACAGGGAAATTGGACAATGTGAGGAATGTGGTTTAAAATATATAGCTCAAATGAAGGAAAATATTCATAATGTGTAAGTAACAGAATAGCTCAGAAATTATTTATTGAATACCCGCATTTGCATCAAAGCATCAGAATATTGGAAAATATGTTGCATTGCATAGAGTTCTACAACATTTATATAAAAATATTTCGCAGATTTGGTACCCGCAAACCTACATCATAAAATGTCTCTCCCTTTTGCTTTTTTTTTTGGTTTTCAGTCATAAAATTTAATTGAAACTTCTTAAAGGAATACATGCGTTAATAATATTTTATATATGGCAAATAAAATATAGTTAAAAAATGATTCTTGCATAATGCCTTCTTAAAACCTCGAAGCAATTAATATTGTTGTAAGAATCTGTGTCTTATATTATAAGAAATGTCATGTTTTGTTGAGAAAACAGTTTGTTCAAACAGTTTCAATACGAGTACAAACATTTAATAAATTAAACTATATTTTCAGGCAGCATAAAATAAGACACTGTTTTAAAATGACGTCATAAAAGTAGCCTCTGAACTCTTTTTTTTTTTAAAAGCACTACCCCAGTCGTGCCCCATTGGCAAACTATTTTTTTTTCATTAAAAAACATCTTTAGTTAGTGTGCATTTATATGTAAAATAAAAATGCTTTTTTTAGGTGCAAATCCTTGTGAAAGTCTACAGTGCGGACCGAATCAACAGTGCGACATAGATCGATATGGAATAGCTACGTGTCAGTGTCCTCCTACGTGTGAACCTGTGATGAGGCCGGTATGTGGCTCGGATGGTCATACGTATCATAATGACTGTGATTTGTTTCGCCAATCGTGTCTGATGAAGAGAGAAGTTAGTTTAGCCTATCGAGGAGAATGTGGTAAGTAGATGTTTTTTTTTTGAAAAGGAAAGTCAGTTTTTACGTAAAAAGACTGAGTAAATAGTAAATGTGCTCTATTGACTTCACCTTTTTTTCCATTTTGTATGACCTATAATTATGTCATACAAAAGGTATTGGTTAAGATTTCATTCAAAGAAAGACAAAATGCAACATTTGTTTCAGAATCAAAATATATTTAGCCATTTATTTTCTCTCTAAATCGTATTGTTATTTTTTCATGAATCGTGCACCTCCAAACCTCATGCTACCCCTACCCAGAACCGCCGGTATTGCGGGTGTACTATTTACACTACTGAGTCAACTTCCAATACTAAAAGTCCGACGTATCTGATTATTTGAGAATTAAATTAAGATGCCAGTCGTGTTAATTGGAAGAAAACAGTAAGATTTACTGATATGAAGCTTCCCAAGTAGCAACCTATTTTGCTTGGCCGATCATCGAACTCCTCGTAAACTGATCCCGTAACGCACGAGGACATCGTTCCGATCAGTATCCGAGCACGGTCTTCGATGAGCTACTTTTCATAAGAAAGAGATATCCTTCCGATAAACTTTGCCGATGAGTGAAGAAAAGTGAAGCCGAGCATCCAAAAGTGATCCTAAATTCATTGGCACGGGACTGCACTGCTCGTAAATTGCTCCAAATCTCATCGTATTTCGAGCAAAACTCATCGGATTTTGCTGCTCGGATTCTGTTTGGCCGGTGAGACATATTGGAGCAATCTCCGATGAGAACTCATTGAATCCGATCATCTGCCGATGAGAATTTCATCGGGTTTCGATGAATGGCCGATCATCGGCGGATGAGATATGGTGGCTAAGGTTAGAGTAACGAATCGTGGTTAAAGTAGGAAATTCAATGAAAGCAACAAATAAATAAAGAACCAAAGAAAAAAATAAAAGGGCTCAAAATAGACTTGAAATTTGTGAGGTACTCTTAACTTAACACCTTAAAAGTTCTTTGAAATTAGTAGGCGCAGCGTCCTCACATAATATTTTCACAAACAGAAAAAATAAACAAATGTGATGTACTTTTAGAGTACTTTTTATGCTCGAAAATTGTGCTGAGCTGGAAATAATGATGAGAACTGCATAATGCTTGACATTTAATGAATCTATAAACTAGACAAAAGATATTATGTACTGTGATTACATTTAAGAGCGCGTCGATATTAAACGCATCTCTGGAGGTCTTTTACAGATCTCAACTCGCAAAAATGCTTTTTCCAGTGTCAGTAGTCGTTCTGACGTCACCACGATTACGATGACGTTAGTGCGATCAATCTAATATACCTGAACCATTTTTTTTGGGAACTATGCCGTTACAAACTATGCGTAGATGAAATCATTTTAAAATCGTGTTTACTAAACTATCTATAATGAATAGCATACAGAAGAAGAAAAAAAAAACATGATATTCAAAATGTGATACAACAGAAGGCTATGCTCCAAAAGAGAAAACTATCATTTTGAATGTATATTGTATATTTTTCTATTATAAACTCATGCAGACGTTATATACTTCAAATAATATTTTAAGTCATTTTGTCTTATCTTGCACACGGGTGAGTATAATTTTATTACATTAAGTTA
This sequence comes from Uloborus plumipes, assembly GCA_038373865.1. Lineage (NCBI taxonomy): Eukaryota > Metazoa > Arthropoda > Arachnida > Araneae > Uloboridae > Uloborus > Uloborus plumipes. The sequence continues at coordinate 19,056 of JAXGGA010015758.1, forward strand.
AAATGTTGAGTAATTAAAAAATGCCAGCTATTCAAAGTTAATGAAAAAAACACAATTTTATCCAAGCTTGGAAAAATTAATTAACTCCAAAAGGCTCTGCGGAAAGTTTATCTCTTATAACTGGCAAAGAAATACTTGGCCTTTACTGTTAAACTTAATTAACAATTTCTCACCTCTCTGGATTTTTCTTATCTATTTCTCTCTGAATCTTAAGCTCTTGACACAATGGTTTTGTTTCGGATATTACACTTTGTTGAGCTCAAGAATATTATGAGCTGAAGTTACGCGAAAGAAATTATTAGAGTTATATTTTAATTAATTTAACCTTGTACTATCTTTAAGCTCTTTCCGATACCATGTCTGTAAAAATGAGTAGCTTTTTTTAGCTTAAACCTTTAATAACATAATTTGTTAAATTGTTTTAATTACACAGCTACCTTTAGTTTTAATTTAAATTTGATTAGCATTTAGGTAGAAGGACGTAATTTTTATAAAGAAAATAAAAGAAGTCGCAACACTGGATTTTTCAAGATATATTAGCACAATATTTGCTGCTAAAGGCTCAAGTTTTAAAAAGAATACCACGCCAGATCACAGAAACACTGGTCGCCCAAAAATCGCATAATCTTGATTACGCTTGCTCAAAATTGTTTGTAGGACTTGCACTAAGAAGTACATGAGGCCAGGTATGCGTCTCTTGAAATTAACTGAACTATGCTTGTATAATCCGAGCCTTTGGCTATACTTAAGCCTAAGCTCTTTATTGAGAACTAGCTACTTGGCCCGGCTCTGCACGGGATCTATCTTGAGGAAAAATGTCATGTCAAGTGACACGTGTGTCTAAAAGTCCCTATTCAATTAAAGCCAATAGTTTGCTAGAACGCAGTACGAAAAATTAATCAATCTCCAAAAAATGTTGAAATCCGTCCGTTACAGTTAAAGCTTAAAGCAAAAGCAAGAATTTTATTTGTTTATGTTCAAGAAAAAAATTTCAACACCTTTTTCACATTAATAATTTATTTCACCCTATTTGATTTCTTTCACGCTCGTGCAGACGATTTTTATAAATCCAATTTAAAATGGATATTTCCAAATTTAAAAATGCCCATATCTTTTTTCAGAGTGGAGATATCAATTAGTGGTTTTGAAAACCTTTGGAAGGAAACCTTCCTAAAAGATATTTTTTGCGTTCTTTCGAATGAGACCAAGATCAAGAAAATCCGATAAGTATTTCGCTAGATAGAGCCATTTTGAAGTCCCTTATTCAAAATTCGAGTGGATCGGTACATTTTTCCCATTCCAAAACCACCCTATGATCCTTCCCGGGTGCCCAAGTATTTCCCTGCCAAATTTCGTCCAGATCCGACGTAAACTGTGGATTTGTATAAGGTACACACACACACACACACACATAAACATACATATTCTTTGTTTTATTTATGTGGATTACTTATTGAATGACTTGAAAACAATTTCAAACTTTGAAAGCCCCTTTGGTATACATTACGTTTTAGGGAACCTCGTACATATTGCCATATACGGTTCAGCCAGTAAAACGGAGCTATGGAGAATTTTAGTTTTTTCATTAATCCAGAATAAGAGCCAGAAAACCCTTTATCAAGCACCCTCAGATGTATTTATCTGCGATATTTATTTTGGAGGACTTTATAAACATGATACATTTAACGTTCCGCCGGTCAACATTAACAAATGCGGAGGATATTGGACAGCATACCATCCAACCCGAGACCCTCCAGTAACGAGTTCAACGCTTTGCCGAATATTCCACCAATATATAATACATTTATTCCATTATTGGTACATCAGACTCTAATATTTAATAAAGAAAAGACACAGTAAGCAACTATTTCCAGGATTGTCACTGGCCGCTTGTAATGTCTGGTGTAAACTCAACGCACTAAATGCAACTGAAAGCATTCCTCACCCGATCATGTTGTAACGTGTTTGGGTTTAAATTATGAGGACGTTTTTAACGTATTTATCTTGTTGTAGATTTTATTTTCGAGTATTTTTGAACTCATGGGCATGATTTTCCAGAGTTAGTCTAGTTACGATAAGAAAAATACGGCAAAATATAAAAAAAAAATAATAATTAAATAAAAAACTTGTCATTCAGGCTCTACGTCTTTACACAGATTTCTTCTTTGCGCGAATTGCACATGCGTAAAGCGGGGGAGACGACATTTTACCCAGTACGGAGTCAGCAAAAGCTCTTAAGAATTTGAAGTATTTGTAGTTTTTTTTTTTTTTTTTTGTACGAATTATGAGTTGAAAAAATAACAAGAAGTATTGCATGTTAATTGCTTAGAACTAATACATCATCTTTTGTTTTGCTAAATTTCTCTTTACAAACACAAATAAACAATTATTTATTTCAATTTTGTCAAACATCCAGTGCAATAGAATTATGAAAACTCAGCTTAAATTGTACCGTAAATAGCTGAGTTTTGCATATACCTGATTTTTGGAAATGCAAGAACAACAAGATTTCGCGTGAGATTTTTTCTTCCCGACAATTTGCAGATGAGTTTACAAAAAAGTCGTAGGTTATCGACATGCAAGTTTATTATTAAATAGCAGTACCAGCACCGCGATGCCCGTGCAATAAATGTAAAAAAAGTCAACTGAATTAATATAAATTCACTCCAACCCTCTGAACTAAAATTATTATATTCTTTAATTCAAATGTGCTCAATGACCTCTTAAATTCTTCTTAAAGTAGTATTAAAGTTCAAAACAATGCGCCAAATAAATCAAAAAGACATTAAGTTAAGTAAGTAACTGGAGATATTAATTACTCAAATTCAGTCAATTTTGTAAGGCTTAACTCTATACGCAAATTAAAGCAATTATGTAACTTCAGGGACGAAACAGCAGTTTGTCTGGAAAACAGACCTAGTGTTTTAGTTTTAAGTACAGAGTTGAGCCTTGAAAATTGACTACATTTGATTAATTAATATCTCCTGTTCTAATTAACGGAGAGAAACATGCTGAAACTTTTTTTTCCAGAAAAAACCCCCTTTCCAACGATGCATAATGTTTGCTGGTAGGGAGAAGTCTCCCCCCCCCTCCCCCAATTATGCAGGATACACTAAAAATGAGACTAATTAATCAATTTAAAAATAGCTAATTCGAAATTTAGAATTCGGCGTTTGAGGTACAGTTGACGGGGATACGTTCGAATTTTGTGCCAAGTTTCAGGTCTGTAAGTGCTGGGGGAGGGGGGTGCTTCTAGCCATCTGTTACAATTATACAGAGTCCGTCATCTTTATATATATAGAAACTTTTTATCCATTAAATCAATATCATCCAGTAATAATATTTTCATCCAGCAGAAATGTATAGTATCCCGTTGTTTCTTTTTTTATTATTCACTAATACTATTCAAAATTTACAATTGAAAAATACTCATTCATTTAAAAATAATACTAGTGCTTTTACTTGGATTCAGTAATAACATTTAAAATTCACACCACTAAATTGTTCAAAAATTTATTTTTTATTTATTTATTTACCATACCTTCAAAATATGCATGTAATTAAGAAAAGCGAGAATTGTGTGTACATGGAACTAACAATAAAGTAGAATTGTTTACTTGCAGTATAAAATATCTATTCCCTTATTGTTCAAGTTTGTTACGTCAAGGCTTCATGCTCCAGACAACTTACGTTATAGTATCATTACATCAGATACAATTTTTGGATGCAACGGTCAAAAAGCAACAACAAAAATTAAGGTCCTGAAAAAGCAAAACTCGAGTCTTGGATTTTATTCCCCTTTCTCCCAATTGCACATTTCCCAATGGAGTAGATATATAAAACTACGGAAACTTTAGATGGTTTCGGGAGCAGAACAAAACGAGAAAAAATCAAGCAGCGAAGTTGAAATTATTAGAGAACAAGTGTAACTTTTGTGTCTTGGGTTTTGTGATTTATGGGAGCACTTAGCATATTGCAGAGAATACAAAACTCTTGAGAATACAACTTTGGTTTTCTTCCTTCAGAAGATTCACAATAAGATTGGGATGCCTCCGACGAAATCTGTTTTCTTCGAACGAAGTTATATCTCTTAAAAAACACCCTTTTTAAATGGGTAAACATAGAGTGTATCTTCGAAATTGAAAAGTGACATTTATTTTTTTTTTTGTACTTTACAACAAGTCTTAAACACGTAACATTAAACCGCTGGATTTAAACTGCATGCATTTTTTTTTCCTATCTAGTTTGAGTTTGCTGGAGAAATTTGAAAATATCATAATTCCCCCTTCTTTTCGCAGACTCTGGTTTACGTCTTATATTTTAGCCCATTAATGCCTGACTTTTTTTTGCCAAATATATTTTGTATACTGGTTGCAAACAGAGTTTAATGAATAGGAAAAATAATTAAAAAAAATATCATGTAAAAAATATTTTTTTACTAAGGAAAGAAAAATCGCCCCTTAAAAGCTACGATAGACCCCAGAGGGTACATGTTTTTTTTACTATTTTTTTCTGCCTACGGTAAAACATTTAAAAAGACATTTTATAAGAAGAAATAAAATCAGCAATCAACATAAACTGGGAAGCTTGGAATAACTTTGAAAACTTAGCTTTTTTTCTTGAGATTGCGAACGATGTAGTTTTCGATAAAGATTACATTAAAACTGCTACAGAACACACTTTACAATGGTTATGTGCTGCAATCTGTTAAAAACGAATTGAAACAATACCAAGGTACTAAGTAAACACTATAATTTGGTTGAAATGCTCATTTTTGGGAAATTCAGACCCTTTTTTGGACCGTCCCTAAAAAGTGACGCTAGGCATTAATAGGTTAAATGAATTTCGCTGACCAGATTATACGCAGAATCAAATTGTTTTTCTTAGATAACAAGACGCAGCACGAGAAAGAAAAGAGCATTACAAACTAATATTTTTTGTTTTTCTTGCTACATGCTTATTTTATTAACACTCAACTTCCATCTATTCTTAGACAGCAACTTGTGACTATTTAATTGCTTGCAACAGTCAATGCTTTGCCCAAAACATGATTAAAGTTAGTTTTGGAAGGTTACAGGAATATGTTTTTATTTAGACATTGAAACAACGAGTCACAAGGATCTGTTTTGTGGAGAAATTTGAAAAATATCATAATTCCCCCCCTTCTATTCGCAGACTTTGGTTCACGCTTTATATTTTAAATGAATTTCCCTTTCAAGATTATACGCAAAATCAAAATTTTTTTTCTTAGATAACACGAGGCAGCACGAGAAAGAAAAGAGCATCCCAAACTAATATGTTTTTGTTATTATTGCTACATGCTTATTTTATTAACACTCAACTTCCATCTGTTCTTAGACAGCAACTTGTGACTATTTAACTGCTTGCAACAGCAAATGCTTTGCCCAAACAGGATTACAGTTAGTTTTAGAAGGTTACACGAATATGTTTTCATTCAAACATTGAAACAACGAGTCACGAGGATCTGTTTTGTGGGCCCATAAAGCCAGCAAGAAGTAGGTTGGACACCACTGGCTAAGAGCACCCACGAACAAGTTACCTTAAAAAAAGGATTCATCTGTTTAGGGGGCTTCAATGCTACAAACAGACACATAAATGTAAACGTGCGCCTGTCATACGTTGGGAATCAAAAATGACTTAACTGAATTATTGTTGAAAACAAATGAAGTTTAAAGTTAATTAATTTAAAACTACATTTTTAAATTGAAATTAATGTCTTATTTTTGAACTAACGTAGGTTGAGTAACATTGAATCCAATAAAATACTTAAGAAAATTAGACCCATATGACCTCTGTTCTTGTTTAGCCACGTTTAATTCTAGTCAACAAATAGCTGAGTCTTAATCTTTCTTTTTTCTTTTGATAGGTAATTTTAGTCTAATCAATAAAAAGGTGCGCAATCTCTTAAATATTTTTTTCAAAATACAGCACTGATCCTACTACATATGTTTTTAAATATTGTAGATTCCTCACCTGTTTTTTTTTTTTTTAATTCATTAAAAAAATAGTTAACTATCAAAGAAAATGTGTCAGTTAAAATCGCTAAAATTGATACATTTTGCCCAAGAAAAGAAATCTATTGACTCGAGAAAGATCACTCAAAATCCTTTAAACAATCTTTCTCAAGATCTTTAAGATATTTCAAGCACATGCCTTGAAATCATTTTTCCAATTAAATGAATTGGTATGCCTTTTTATTTTTCCTTACCTAATTTCTGCCATTGTCAGCTCCGAAGCAATATTTCAGTTCTTAAGCAATGCTTGCATTTGGTAATATTTCAGAAAACAATGCAATATCGGCTTAAATTATTTCAATTTAAAGCATTTTCTCATTCCCTTCTCATTACTGCTAATTTAATCATTAAAGAATGGCCTGGGGTTTTGAACTTGCAAGTACTTTTGCGAAACGCAGAACAATGGGTTTCTTTTTCAAGCGACAACTCCGTGCACATTAGTAAGATTAATACTTTAGAATCATTATCATTAAAAATTCGTTGAAATGTCTTTTGTATTTTAAAAAAGTCTAAAGATAATTATCAGGATAAGTCTTATAAAAATTACTTCGTCGTAACAAATTCTCTTTTATCTCTTCCAATTATAAGATTATTTTGATTGCATCTTTGGAAAATTTAACTTACTCGGGTAGTTTTATTGCTTCTTTATTAGAAATGTATTTTTCAGGTGCTAAATATTATATTTATGTTGCACTTAATTAGTATGCTTTTGTTCTTTAAATAAGAATGAATCAGATATTTTTAAAATCTAATTTTCATGAACTAGGTGACTTCCCTATTTCATGAAATATGCCAGTGCTTAGCTTATAACATTCATTGAAACAACGTATTTTATAGCGGTATTCTTGTTGAAAATAATTCTACGCTTAACCATAACATGACTTTTTTTGTACTATACTTTTTATAATATAAGAGTCTAGTTGAAAGAGACAATTTTAAGAAAAAAATTCATCAGTAGGACTCAATTTAGTAACGTAATAACACTGTATTAATGTCCCTGATTTTTTTAAATTTTAATTTATTTTAGGTTCATACACTGGTTATCATAAATTAAGGAAAAATCACCAAAATTGCTATTACTCAAAATGCTACGTGTAGACTTTTGTGAATCTTACACACTATATACAACACATTGTAAGGTATAAAATGACGTAGAAAAGAAACTACCGGACAATTATGGCAGTACAGAAATTAATTCATGTGTAAAATGAACAAATCAAAGGTGTCAGTTCGACATGGGAAAGTATCTTTAATATGGAATTTGATGCAGTCAAGAAGTAATACAGTTCATACAGCGATGTGTGATACTGTCAATTGAGCGGTCTATCATTTTCCTGTGGCAGGGCAATTACAAACTAATTTTGTGGGAATAAACTAAAATTTCTGCTTTACAGTAATAAACTGTAAAATTAGCTATATTAAAGTTTATTTCTGTGCATTTTACAGTTTTTAAGTGGAACTTCTGCTGCAAGTAATGTACTGTAAAAACAGCAGTGTATTAGGATGATCGGATTAATTAGAAGTTACTGTATTTATGAAATATAACATCAAAACTTATTTATTTTCATTTCAGGAGAGAGAGGACCTTGCCACAAGCACAATTGTATGTTTGGCGCCATATGTGTCATCAAAGGTGGATACGCAGTGTGCGAATGCCCCGCGTGTACTGAGGAATTTGAGCCCGTATGCGGAACAGACGGAATTTCTTACACAAATATCTGCAAGCTAAAGCAAGAGGGCTGTCACAGAAAAAGTGATATTGATATAGCTTACACTGGGCTTTGCAGTAAGTTTTAAACGTATTTATTTATTTTTTTTTTTTGGTCTACTAATATTCATGACTTATTTCTAATTCAAGTATAATCTATATACATAAATGACTAATTTTTGTATGTATGTCCACGACAATCTTCCAAACTACTTGACCGATTTTAACCATTTTTTCACCGTAGATAGCTACAGTAACAGGGAGCAGGATAAGCTATAATTTATTTCTAAAAAGATTAGTTAAAAAAGTTATTATGAAAAATAGCAAATTTCATGTAATTTTCTCACTAAATGATTAAATTTTCAACTCATTGTTGCAAAATTTGGTTGCCTCGCAACAACAAAATAAAAAGTAATCATGATGAAAATTTTGAACCAAGGCTTCTCTGGAGTAAGTAATTAATTTATTGCTTTCTTAGGATTTTTATATTCATTTATGCCAATAATCGATTCTGGGTTAAATAAAAAGAGAATTGAAATCGGCAACATATAGAAAATAGAAAGCGTTTCTTTGAAAAATCACACGAATAAAAAAAACTCACTTAAGTTTGATCTCGAGTTCTCTTTCACACATAGTTAATCTACCGCATGGTCAAAAAAAAAAAAAAAAAAAACTTAGAGAACTATGATTTTACTGGACTTAGTTGAAAGTCATATATTTATTTTCTTGGACTTGACATGTTGCATTTAAACCCGTGCGACGCCGGGCACATCAGCTAGTTCATCAATACCGTAAAGTCGGGTTACTTGGACCCTAAGGGGTTACTTGAGCCCATTACAGTAAAATGATAAAATCTAGGTTTGGTACTTATTAGTTGAACCCTCGCACGTAGTTCCTCGTTTCTCCTCTAGGTAGAAACACTCTGCAGTCTCTAATGCTAGTACCAAACCCAGATTTTATCATTTTACTGTGGGCTCAAGTAACCTCCTTGTGGGTCCAAGTAACCCGACTTTACGGTACTTTAAAAACTTCAAAAGCGTATCCAAAAGTGCCGCTTCGACAAAATGTTTTTTCTTAATTTGGTTAAGATACATCATTCCTTTTGATACATTTAGGGATATACCTACGACATAGGATATTCCAAAACTGTGAGAAATTGACGTTATTTTTACAGTGTAATACAGCTAGTTTAATAGCAATGAACTGTAAAAAATGCTGATTGTACAGTAAATAACTGTAAACTTGCTATATTTTACGTTAATTAACATCAACATTGCTAATTCAACAGTTTATTACTGTTCTGTTCGTTTTAAACTGGAACATCTGCTGCCAGTATTATACTGTTAATTTTACAGTATAATACAGCTAAATTTTACGGCAATAAATTAAAACTTCTTACTTTACAGTAAGAAACTATAAAATTGCTAGTTTTACAGTTTATTACTGTGCATTTTACAGTTTTAAATTGGAACCTCGGCTACCAGAATTATACTG
>JAXGGA010015759.1:0-28290 GCA_038373865.1 Uloborus plumipes
TACTGCCTGTCAAGTTACTGCTACTTCATCATCTTCAGATCCTGATCCATGGAGTGACAACCAAGTTAGAAAAGATCAGCTTGAAGACCCAGACCTAAAACCTATCATAGAGTTAATGGAAAAAGAAAGTCGGCGACCTAGATGGCAAGACATTTCTATCTACAGTCCTGCAACGAAAAGATACTGGGCTCTATGGAAATCTCTCCAGTTGCGAAATGGCGTCCTGTATCGGAAATGGGAATCTGACGATGGTAAAGCATTCAAATGGCAGTTACTCCTTCCCAGATCAAGAATTCCAGACGTTCTAAAGGAATTGCACAGTAGTCCGACTGGAGGACACTTTGGTATCCTGAAAACCCTCCACAAGGTTCGAGAGCGCTTCTTCTGGAGCAAGGCGAAGGATGACGTGGAGAAGTGGTGTCATTCTTGTGACGCCTGTGCTGCCCGTAAAGGACCGAAGAGAAGAAGCCGCTGGAAGCTACATCTTTACAACGTAGGAGCTCCTTTCGAACGAATCGGGATCGACATTCTTGGTCCTCTACCGAAAACTACTGATGGGAACAAATACATTCTCGTTTCCATTGACTATTTCACCAAATGGCCCGAAGCATATTCCATTCCGGATCAAGAAGCTACCACTGTAGCAGAGACTCTAGTCCAGCATTGGATCTCGAGATAAGGGACACCTTTGCAGATCCACTCCGATCAGGGGAGAAACTTCATCTCTGCTGTATTTAAGGGCCTATGTAAAATCCTCAAAATTGAGAAAACTCGAACGACACCACTACACCCACAATCGGACGGCATGGTGGAGAGATTTAACAGGACAATTCTTAATAATCTCTCGCTTATGGTCTCCAAAAATCAACAGGATTGGGACAAGAAACTTCCTCTGTTCCTGCTGGCCTACCGCAGTGCTGTCCACGAGACCACCGGATATTCCCCATCACAGATGCTCTTCGGCCGAGAGCTTCGGCTACCTTGTGATCTCGTCTTCGGTCTCCCTCCAGATGCGCCTTCATCGCCTGAGGAATACGTCCAGGATCTCCAGGCCCGGTTGGAGGACGTTCATCACTTCGCACGGGAGCGAATCAACATCGCGACGGAGAAGATGAAGACCCGATATGACACAAGGTCCACTGGCCATGACTTTCAAGAAGGTGACAAGGTGTGGCTATGGAATCCCATCCGACGTAAAGGTCTGTCACCCAAATTGCAGTCGCATTGGGATGGACCCTACACAGTTCTCCACCGGCTGAACGACGTCGTAGTGAGGATCCAGAAGTCATCACATTCAAAACCTAGGGTTGTACATTATGATCGGCTAGCCCCATACTATGGCCATAGTTCATAAAATAGATCTAAAGCTACCATGGTAACTTGTTTGTAAATTTTGTAAATAACTTTTGCCTTTAATTGTCTGTAATATGACTTTATTAATGTTAGTGTTTCTTTCATGTTCTCATTGTTATTGTTTATCATGTTTATGATTGGTCATCATGTAATGTGTGTATCTGTAAGTTTTCCCTTGCTTTCTTTCTGGGGATTGTACTGCATATATATATATATATATATATATATATATATATATATATATATATATATATATATATATATATATATATATATATTAGGGATGCACCGATAAGCAAATTGGCCGATTATTGATTACCGATTAATCGGTTGTTGATAATCGGCCGATTAATCGGCGTAGCCGATTAATAATCAGGCATTATTTTTAAAACAGTACCAATTTCATCATCACTGGTTTCCCCCCCCCCCTGACTTTTACATTCCAATTTCAGAAATAGTTACTTATTTATTTCTGAAACAAGATTTGCTTTCTCCATTTTTCCAATTTTCCCAAACTAATAACAAAATTTTATCAAATTTCTTTGAACCAATTTTCATATTTTTTTGAATAAAATTACCGAAACACTCGACCACTAGTCATAAAGTTACTTAAAAAAATTGGGGGAAGCTGTGGTGAGCACTTTAGGGGTGTTTTTAATTTAAATTTATTCTTCAATTGAAGGGCTTGGGAGATGAAGGGGTTATATGACAAAACAGAAAATGCAAGTAGTTAAAGCTCAAAGTTTTATTGATGCAATTGTTGCAGATTCTTTGTTTTCTGGTTTTGTCGTTAGTGTGCGCATGAAATTGGTCTGATGAAATCTACTTTTTGATGTACGAAGTTTATTTCCTTACCTGTATCTTTTGCTTACCATTGTCCAGAGTATTGATTTTTTAAAATGTAACATAGCCCCTTCATCCTTCAAGCCCTTCAATTATAAGTCGTCATTTAAATCAAGAATTTTATTCTTTTCAAAATTAGAGGTTCATTAGAAGCCTTGATAAAGAGAAAAGAACCGATCCGTGAAAAATGTTGCAACATTGTCTATATGTTTATATTTATTCAAATACTAGCGGTACCCGCACGGCTTTGCCCGTGGTATAAAATTAAAAGTTCATTTGTAAAATAATTGATATAGCAGAAAAAATGCTCTATTTTAGTTGTAATTCAACTATAATTCCTTCAAAGTATGATATAAAAATCTGGTATGTACCCCACGCTACTTATTTTTATGTGTAAATTTCTTAGTAGATGCCTTAAGTGCTAAAATAGTGCTTGGAGTGAGCAAGATAACAGTTCAAACATTTATATCCCTAGTTTACCACGAAACAATGCAAAAAAAAAAAAAATGTTTTACAATGATTAATCCCCTAAATATCGCCGATTTTAACATTATTCAGTGGATTTTTCGCAAAATATTGCCAATAGCGCCAAATTGAGTCCAAATAAAAAAAGAAAACAATTTTTTTCGCCAACTTGGTGATATGTCGCCAATTTGGCGGCAAATACTTGGCGACCAAAAGTTTGGTGATATATCGCCAAGTGGTTGTGCCAATTCATATCACTTTTGTCTGCATTGAAATGAACACTGATTTACTCCAGAAAAGGGGTAAAACATCCCCTTGGAACATTCGAATGCAACCCCAAGGGAAGATGCACAAAAATAAGCCAAAAGAGAAAATAAGAACAATTTTGTTGCTTACAGAAACCAGCAAAAATCTTACAAAAGTTTAAAAGAAGAAGAAAGTTTCCTTTCCTAGTTTTAAAAACAAAACAACACATTTTCCGAAATGAAACACTTTAAAAAGAACGATGCAATAATGCAATTGATACGATATTTGGTTAATATGTGCGTTAGATACCCTTTTCTCGCTAAATGGGCGATAGGCGTGCCAAGCGTGGTAACCCTGACTATTTTGCGTAATTTCTCTCGGAGCTTTCAATTTCGCGAGACACGCAAAAACGCGCCAGTTGGTGACTTTTCGAAATAAGGTCCCAAAGCATTTTCACCGGGAAAAAGACAGGGTTGCCAGAGAATTGAAACAAAAAAAAAAAAAATACTACGCCTCCTCTAAAAAAAATATTACAAAATACTACTGTTTTCAAACGTTGCCATAATCAATGTTGCTGAAATGCGAAATCTATGAAAATGAAAAAAAAAAAAAAAAAAAAAAAAATCCGCCAAATCTTTTAATTAAGTCATTAGTATATTGGAAACAGGGTTGCCAGAAAAATACTACGCTCCTTATTTGGGCTGCAAAAATACTACCGTAGTATCAAAAATACTCTGTCAGGCAACGCTGGAAAAATAACGAAACAAAAATAAGTATGAACACGTAACCATGGTAACAACATGAAAAGTTGATTTCCGTTGATAAAATAATTCATTTCATCTATCTTTTCGAACAAATTTTATTCTCGAGCAAAACCATTTTAGAATCGTTTGGCTTGCTTTACTGAAGGTAAGCCTTGAATTCCGGGATTCTAAAAACAATTGTTACAGCTCTCCTGATGATCGTAGAAACTTCGAAAAAACTTCATTTTATGCAGAAAATTTCAAGCTTTCGAATGACATAAGACTTGAAAATGTGTGTGAAATATTTCTTCCCTATTTTATCGAATTTCCGCTAAGAATTCGAATAGAAAAAGAACGAAATGGAATTTTCGAAAAATCGCTTCGAGGTGCAAAACTACATGCTACAAACTAATTTTGTACCAAGTGGCATGAAAATCGACCGAACGGTTTTGGCGCTACGTGCGCAACAGACAGACAGAAGGACAGAAGGAAAGACAGAAAGAAAGACAAACCTTCAGCTTTATTATTAGTAGAGAAGATAGATATTAAATTATTAAAGCATTTGCATCAATACAGGATTTTTTTGTTTTTGTTTTGTATTTCATTCTTTGAGTTATTTGTTTTGTTTTTACTGACTACACTGCTACATGTCACACTTGTATTCGCAGAAAATTATATTTTTCTTGTTAATAAATTTATCCATCGTAGTTTCTTGTTCACACATACTTGAAGTAATTTTATTTAAAACATCTTTGCCGGCCGTTCATCAGCAATATTATACTGATTATAAAGAAAATGAAATATTCATATTTTTGCATTCCTACTTAAAAGTTTAGAAATTTACCGAGAGTTATCTTTTAATATTCCAATCAGTTTTGCGCAATGTAAGAACTATTTGTGTTGTTTTTACTCTGCATACTGCATGTTACAGTAAGAATTGCAGAAAACTACATTTATTTACTCTTAACAAGAAGTTCTGTCAAGAACTAAACGAGCCTACTTTCCCGTACATCGACATCGGCATTCTAGCATCTAATCAATATTCTCTTGATTATCTGAAACTGAAAATTATGTCAAACATACCTCGATAGCACTTAAAGCTGATTTCTAAAAGCAAAATATACCCCTCTCATCAGATGAAATAGACACGTAAAAATTAAATAAACGAGTCAATTAAGTTTTGTCGCACCTTTTAAAGAATGTAACTGTTATAGTTCTTCCGTAGAAAAATTCCACAATCGTTTTCAAAAGAAAAAAAAATAAACAAATAAAATAAAAGTACAAAGAACTTCAAAACACATTTTATCAAAGAAAGAAAAAAAAAACTCGTTCGTTAATAAAATGTCTTGAATTTCATTTTTAATCCGTTGCCAGTTGTTAAATATAAATAAAGAATAAAATGCTCTCGTGAATAAAAAATTTTTGTTAACAAAAAAAAAAATATCGTCTGCCAAAAAAAAAATCATAATAATAATAAATTAAACAAAACAAATAAATAAATAAACAAAAGATCGTCTGCCCAGTCAGTCATTTTTTTCTGAGCCTGCATTTCCGCCATGTCTGCGGAGTCGGAGTCGGAATCAGAGTCCTCACAGAAGATTATTCAGAAAAGTACTTTACAATACATTATTTATTAAAACCATTTTCTTACAAAGTTAGTTTGAAGGAAATCCGCCTTGAAGTTCAGAATCAACATTCAATTTAAATTTCTCCGTAGGCGCTCATGTTAAAATTTTTTCTGAACGGTTCATCATTGAACGAAAAATGGTTCAAATTGAAAAGTGAAATATGGGAAGGAGCCTCTCCGAGATTTTTCGAACAAAAAAAGTTTATTCAATTCCGACGGTTCACTTAAAAGTTATTAGGTGGGGAAAGGTTGTTTGAACGGTTCAATGTTGAACGAAAAAAATGTTCAAATTGAAAATTTAAATACGGTAATGAAGCATCCTTGCCGAGATCTTTCGAACAAAAAAAAGTTTGTTTAAATCGGACTGTTCACTCAAAAGTTATTAGGTGTGAGAGCTTTTTTGAACGGTTCAATGTTGAACGAAAAAATTGTTCAAATCAAAAATGTAGGTACGGGAATGAAGTATCCTTGAAAAGATCTTTCGAACAAAAAAAAGTTTGTTCAAATCGGACTGTTCATTCAAAAGTTAGTATCGCGGGACCGGTTTTTTGAACGGTTCAATGTTGAACGAAAAAATTGTTCAAATCAAAAATGTAGGTACGGGAATGAAGTAGCCTTGAAAAGATCTTTCGAACAAAAAAAAGTTTGTTCAAATCGGACTGTTCATTCAAAAGTTAGTATCGCGGGACCGGTTATTTGAACGGCTCAAAGTTGAACCAAAAATTGTTCAAATCAAAAAATCAAATATGGGAATGAGCTGTACTCGCCGAGATCTTTCCAACAAAAAAAAGTTTGTCCAAATCGGAATGTTCATTCAAAAGTTATTAGGGGGGGACAGACAGACCGACCGACCGACCGACAGACAGATACACAAATTCCCCATTTCAATACCCTACTTTCAAATTTTTAATTTTTCGATTATTTATTTCATTTTTTTGTTTCTTTTTGACTTTTTTTTACTTGGCGATATTTTTTTTACTTGGCGATATTTTTTGGACTTGGCGACATTTTTTGGACTTGGCGACATTTTTTAGATGCATTAAGCCAATTTTAATGCTTTTTTCGTTTCTTTTATTTTTAACGGGAAAGTAGGCTAATAAAATTATTTATCATAGCTTCTTGGTGAATGTATAGTTTAAAAAATAATATTTAAAAATTCTTTTTTTTTCTCCGATTAATCGGCAAGATTTTGCCGATTATTAATAATCGGTAAAGTGGCCGATTATGGCCGATTAATCGGTGCATCCCTAATATATACATATATATATATATATATATATATATATATATATATATATATAAATACTAGCTGACCCGGCCACGCGTTGCTGTGGCTAAGGTATGGGTGAAACTATAATGTTTCAATAGAAACGAAAAACTTTATTACCGTTATAGAGATCAACTTTATATAAATATGAATTTGAGGTCAAAATATGAAAAAAATCGAACAAAAATTTCCTAAGTTTGCTAGAAACAAAAAATCAACAAAAAATGTAGCATTTTAGTACTTAGAAATATTATATTCAAGCTTATAGCAATTAAGTTAATTAAAAATTTGCTAATTGCTATTGTAACATTTTATTTTTTAATGTTGCATTTTATTTTTTAATAATGTAGGTAGGGTAGATAATTAACCAATATTATTTGTTATTTTTTGAATTATAAGCATTTTTAATTTCAGTTTAACTCAACACTAATCGGAGCACAATATTCTTTGTTAATCTGTCTATTGTAAACAAAAATAGATTGGACGGTTTTCCCACACGGGAGCAAGCGACCTATAGTTGCCCATGGGAAAAACATGGATTTTCTAAATCCAAACCGCAAATTGACATTGTTTGTCCTTGGGACTTATTAATGGACATGGCGAAAGCTAAACGAATGGGAAACTGTAGCCTTTTGAAGGATATTGAAGATTCTGACGGTGTCATTGGGATACGTGGCAACAGAACTACTTCATCTTTAAACTTTCCAGTCAAAATGATTGCCTCAATAATGTTCCCGGTGATTTTTTTGAATACTAAACGCGTACCATTGCATAATCTCGGTGGATTTAAATCACGTAGAAGAACTATGGGTGAACCAATTTTTAACCGCAGATTATGTGGTGGCATTCCGGGTATGTCTAAAGAATTTTAGCCAAGAATACAGAAAAGCTGGTAGCTAAATAGATAATTTGCAATAAAAAATATATTGCGGTCCTAAATTGAGATAAAAACTATTCTATCATTTAAGTTGGACCAAACTGAAACTGCGTGCAAAATTTGGTTAAAATCGGTCCAGTAGCTGAGGACACCAATTGGACACAAACACAGGGATGCGTAATTTTTATATATTATAAGACAGAATAAGAAAGATTATTACTTGTTTACTGCTCTCCAGAAGCTGCCAGAACGTGTGCTTTATGTCGCTCAGCCATGGAGGTGTCAAAAAAGGCTTAGTAAAAAGGCTTAGCCAAGAACACAGAAAAGCTGGTAGCTAAATACCTAATTTGCAGTAAAAATTATATTGCGGTCCTAAATTGAGATAAAAACTATCCTATCATTTAAGTTGGACCAAACTGAAACTGCGTGTAAAATTTGGTTAAAATCGGTTCAGTAGCTGAGGAATCCATTGGCCACAATTACAGGGACACGTAATTTTTATATATTAAGATATTACCTGTTTACTGCGCTCCGGAAGCTGTCAGAACGTGTGCTTTATGTCGCTCAGCCATGGAGGTGTCAAAAAAGGCTTAGTAAAAAGGTTTAGCCAAGAACACAGAAAAGCTGGTAGCTAAATACATAATTTGCAATTAAAAATACATTGCGGTCCTAAATTGAGATATAAACTATCCTATCATTTAAGTTGGACCAAACTGAAACTGCGTGCAAAATTTGGTTACAATCGGTTCAGTAATTGAGGAGTCCATTGGCCACAAACACAGGGACACGTAATTTTTATATATTAAGATATAAAGAAAAAACTAAGATTCTTTTTTCCTACATTATTTTTTTTTCTTTTCTAAAAATCATTCTAATAACAGTAAGCTCGTTCTGACGATCTTCCATGATGTAAAGTGTAGAGAGTTTCGGGGACTCTCATGCTTAAATTTTTTTGAAGATAAAACTCTGAAAACGAAACTTAAGACATTCATTAATGATGTTATAGAGATTTAGAAGCGCTCCCTCGGAAAGGTTTTAAAATTGAAACCAAAAAAAAAAAGCAACTGTTGGCCATTTTTTGGCAATGTTAGGGCCCCAAATTTTTTTGAAGTTGAAGCCTCAAAGAAATCAGCCTGTGATGAAGCCTTAACACATTTTCAATGATGCTATTGGAGGAAGACTCAGAAGCACTCCACCAAAAGGTTTCGAAATGGAAGTTCCGAAAAAAAAAAGTTTGTTAATGGCGGAAGGAAGTAGGAAATTCTTTTTAACGAGTAGGGCTCCAAAATATGGTGCCCTTATACAAGTGCTCTGGTATGTGTTAGGATGGGCCGAAAAAATACTTTTTTTTAAATTTCGAAGTTGTAATAGTGCGGAAAAGTTGCGAATTATGAACACGAAGGAAAAAAAATTATCGAAACCCGTTGATATCTTTCGTTCGCGCACCTGGACTAAAGTTTGACAAAAAATGAAAAATCTTCATTTTGCTATTTTTTGTTTAAATTTTTGAATTGGATGTTTTCGTGATGTAAAAGTGCTAATTGTGAAGACAAAAAGTAGGAAAAAAATTATCAAAATCGATTGATATCTTCCAGTCGCGCATAAGGCCTAAAATTTGACAAAATATGAAAAAACTTCATTTTTGCGATTTTTTTAAGAAACATTTTGAATTAGATCTTTTCATAATGTTTTCGAGCAGAAAAGTTGTTAATTATGAAAGCAAAAAGAGGGACAAAAAGGAGGATTTTTTTTATTTTATCGAAATCGATTAATATCTTCCGGTCGCGCCTAGGGCCTAAACTTTACAAAATATGAAAAAACTTCATTGTTGCTATTTTTTTTTAATTTTTGAATTAAATGTTTTGTAATGAAGTAGTTTGTAACGTTTTCTAATATAGCCTTAAAACATTGTGTTTTGATTTAGTTTTGGTCAGTTAATATCTTCCTGTCGCGCATTAATCCCAAAGTTACTTAAAATAATAAAAACGTTACATTTTAACGCGGTTTTGGTTTTTGATTCGTTATTTTTTTTAAAATAAAACAGCCGTAGTATTTTTTCAGACGGTATTTTTTCACAATAAGATAAAAAAACAAACTACCAGGTTCATTCGATGTTTTCTAGTTGCGAAAAGCCTTAAAAACTCTCATGCACAGACGTCGTGCAGCAATCCAGGCAACGTCGCTCGCATGGCCTACGGCTCCCTTTTACTCCATCGTCGCCTTCCTAGGACCACGTCAGCTGTCTGCCCACATTGTTTTTTCAGACTATTCAAACTATGTATGTAATAAATACGTTATAGTACAAAACAAAACTATTTAATACTTATTGAACCTGTTTAATTTCGGTAGCATTCGAATGAAACAAAATTTACGCGCAACAATATAAAGCAACTAGCTATTGCTGTCTTTTAATTATACACGAAGATACTTCTATTATATTAGTTCGCTTATTTTCACTAGAGTCTAAAAGGCCTCTAATAAATATCTATATACATATAAATGTATGTATGTGTATATATATATATATATATATATATATATATATATATATATATATATATATATATATATATATATATATATACATATACACTGCTCGACATTGAAAATGCAACACCAAGAAGGAGTGGTCAGAAATTGATGAAATTTGGTAAGAAGACAGAGACAGTATGGAACAATAAGTGATATTTATTTCAAAATAAATAAGCAAAATTTAGAGCGAGGACGGCGTCGGCTCAGTAAGAAGTAGGACCACCGCGGACAGCGATGCACGAAGAAACACGTCTAGGCATGGAGTCAATAAGCCTGCGGATGGTGTCCTGAGGGATGGCACTCCATTCCCTTTCAACCATTTGCCACAGTTCGTCCTCTGAACGAGGCAGTGACAGGTTCTGCAAACGGCGTCCAATCACGTCCCACACATGTTCGATTGGTGACAAGTCAGGAGAGTATGGTGGCCAGGAAAGCATCTGTACTCCTCGTAGAGCATGTTGGCTGATTCGAGCACTGTGAGGCCGGGCGTTATCCTGTAGAAAAATTGCATTTGGCAGACCCTGAAGGTAGGGGATTGCCACCGGCCGCAGTACATTATCTACATATCGTTGGGCCGTCATAGTGCCCCGAATACGAACTAGAGGTGATACGGAATTGTATGCAATAGCGCCCCAAACCATTATGCCACGTTGTCGCGCTGTGGGGCGTTCCACAGTTACTGCCGGATTCGATCTTTCTCCACGTCGACGCCACACACGTATGCGATGACTATCGCTGGACAAACAGAAGCGGGATTCATCTGAGAACACTACGGTTTACCATTCTGCCATCCACTTTGCTCTGGTCCGGCACCATTCCAAACGTTGGAGTCTGTGCTGTGAGGTCAATGGCAGTCTTCTTAGCGGGCGCCGTGATTGCAGGCCACGTGCAACCAGTCGACGGGAAATGGTTCTGGTCGACACAGGAACATCCAGGGTACTTTGAACGTGCTGCAGAATCGACGTACAAGTGACTTGCGGGTCCGCCACAGCTTGTCGGTGAATCCGTCGATCCAAGCGGTCTGACGTCACTCTGGCTTCGCCTGCACCCCTCAATGTGGCTACATTTCCTCTTTAGAACCATCTCCGTCACAGCCGATGCACAGTGCTTGCATCCATGTGGGTATCAGCTGCAATTTGACGTATGGACCAACTTCCCCTTCTCAGTCCGATCACCATACCCCTTGTAAAGTCGTCTATATGCTGGAAGTGTCTTCGTTGAGGACGGCGTGGCATTTCCTCCTATCACACGTATCCTTCGAGACAAAAACCAAATTTCTCCGATAATTAGCCTGGCAGAAAAACCAACATGAACATAGCCCACTTTTCAACTTCATTCTCTTATATCTTACTTCACGTGCGTCGGAGAGCTGCGCATTTCATATCATTTGCATAACTCAGTGACGTGCGTCTACGGTAAAATTTGCATGAATTTCTGACCACTCCTTCTTGGTGTTGCATTTTCAATGTCGAGCAGTGTATATATATATATATATATATATATATTTGTTTGTATGTTTGTTCCTTACACAAAGTCCAGTTTTCGTCGGATTTTCGTAAGACTTGGTACAGAGGCTCCTTAATGCACTAGAATTCACATAAGCTGGGTTTTGACATTTTTAAAAAATCCAAAAAGCTCAAAATTCAAATTTTTTTGACTCAAAATGGCCTTTTTATTTCAATTTTGAGCAGATAGAGTAATAGAGATAAGCCTTTAAGTATACAGATTGATAAATTTAAAGCATTTAAATATGAGTATTTTCCAACAAAGATTACGATTAACAATGAATTAACAATTTAAGTTCACCTATTTCATTTTAGCGTGAAATAAGTTAAACATAATGCAGTACCGGGTAACGCCGGGTAATAAGCTAGTTAAATCATATTTTTGGGCGAGTTGTAAGGCTTTTGGTTTTTGCTTTGACGAATGTTTTCATGTTTATTAAGAATCAGTCTCACTTTTGAGTCATTACATTTATTATTATTCACATGACTAGATAATAAATACAAGAATCTTTTTTTGAACATATTTACAAATATAAGGATGATTCTCTGTAAACTGGTAATTGGCTGTCCGGACTGAGTATTTTAAAAATAATAAAGTGTAATAAAGTAATTATCGCTCTTAATACAAGTAAAGCATTAATACTTTGTGGCCCAATTGTATTTGGAGTGATAACAATTTAATTTTTTTTTCTAGAAATTATCGAAGCGCCAAAAACACAGTCCCCTGGCTGTCCCAATCCCATAATCTAACTTTAAAGATAGTATTTCGAAAAACCTATTAACAATACATAAATGTGGTAATTAATATCTAAAAATAGAATAATGAAGCTATATTTTTCTTGTGAAAGAATGTATAATTACGTATTTCTAAAACTTAAAATTGTCATGTTATTCTGTCCGGAGTTTTTTCAAACAGTCCCCTGCAACAAATTCAAAGCTGCAATACGAAAAATCTATAACTTTTGCAAATTCTTTTTGGCATGAAGTTTAAAGTAATCAGTGTGAATTTGCCGAAATCGCCGAGAACGGTGTTGAAACGCTACTTTGCTTAGTTTGAGAGCCACATTTGTGATGAAAGTATACATCAGGGTCTTTGCGAAAACAGTCCTCTGGGAAGTGATTTTATTAATGTCAATTAATTTAATTATGAAACATGTTAGTTATTATGTTCACGATTTGTGCCTAAATTTATAGGTAGTCTCGTAACTAATTATGTTCCAATAGTTTTGCAGATACTACGCAACAAAGAGCAAAAACACAGTCACCTGGCACAGTCCCCTGCCTAGTTATACGAGGCGGGGGACTTACCCCCTATCATGATTTATCAGAAAAACACAAACTTCAATTTGCCCTCTTTCAAACCAAAGTAATAGATTCATTTTCTGAGCAATAGTATTATAATTATACGAACATTTCAAAAAACCGTGCCCGGACAGATTTCGTGTGAAAAATGACGAGTTTACAGAGAGTCGCCCAGAAAAACAAATTTATACAGAACTGTCATATGGCAAGGTATAAGCATGTTTTTTAATCTCTTCAAATAGAATACATGGTAACGGTAAGTAGTGCTGACAAGAAGACTGGAAGGAGACACTTTGAAAGGAAGTTAGTATATACTTAAAAAAAATTCTATAAATTTTGTACAAATAAAAAATAAATTTTACAAAAAATTAGTGTCGTTGGTGTATCAATGATAGAAAGAAAACGGTTGCTGATAACTTCTAAACAAAATAATGTGACTTGCCCAAATTAAGATTAACTCAAGCATTAAAATTTGCAAAGTGCTTTGTAATTTTTGGAGTTTCTGCTTTAGCGAAAATTGTAAGGAAAAGAAGGAAGAAAGAAAGAGAATTTCTGGCTTCGTTTTTAACTTCCTACAGAATATTTTCTCAAAGAAAAAAAGTAGAAGTAAAGAAAGTTGATTGCAAGCAAAGACAAATAACGAGGAAGTGAAAATTAATTCATTCTTGAATAAGTTATTTCTTGTCAGTTGATAGACAATTTCAAATGAACTTGCAAATTAAAATCCTCCTTATTTAGAGATAGGCATACTGCAAAAATTAGAATTTCAAGAGAACAAAACAAAAACTAAGCGTTTCTTGCTAGAATTTTTTTTTACAATTTTATGTTTTAGAGCTTTAGTTACTTCTGAATCCTTCCATTTTATAGGTTTCAGCACCACTCCAACCAACCAAGCATATTTAATAGCTTGTTTTAAAAATTGAATAATGTTATATACACATGCAAAGGATAACTTCTGCACTTTCTGAATATAATGTTATTTATATACACTTATTTACAAAAACTATGATTCTACTCATGTTTCTAAAAATGAGCTGAAATCCGGCTTCTGACCTTGTGCGCTTAAGATTTTTCTGTTGAAAATTACATACAAAAGTAGAAATACATATAAGTAGGATTTAACCCCTTCATATGGATTAAACAGTACAGTAAATATTTTTTTTTTGTGCTACTTAGATTACCATGGATGATCTAAAACTTGTAAATTGATTTTACTTGAAAAATACAACGCTTAATATCAAAAAAGTTATTGACATTGATGTATTCAAACATCTAAAAATACTTTGAACTTGTTTCATTGATGACACAAAACCGTTCTCGTCTTTGAAGTGAGTGTTAGTTTAAAAAAAAAATGTTGAGCGGTATCTACCACTATCGTTTCAGTCTTGATTTTCTGTTTAAGACATTCTAAACATTTGAATTTTCCCCTCAAATGGTAAAATAATAAAGTCTCCCCTTCTGAATTTCTTGATCATAAGTAGTATAAAAGTGTATAAAATATTTTTCTTTCCTAATTAGATGTAAAATAGTATTCTAAAAAATAGTAGCCTTCCCATGCTTAAAAATGGTGTATTGATGTCTGTTTATAGTAGTATAAAAGTTATCAAAGATTTCCCTCAATCCGAACCATTCTTTTTTAAACTAAAGTTCTGAATTGAATACAAATTTTTTTGTTAAAGTAGAAATATCTATTTGAACGAAGCTCTAAGTTAGTCAACTCTTCAAATATTTTTAAAACCATGTTCCTCTTTTTTTCCAGCAGAGAATTTCTTTCATATTAATTGCACCATGCTCAAGAAGTTGAAGGAATCATTACTATTTTTTTGAATAATATTGAGCTAGATTAATCAGTCATTAATTTCAAGGTAGGGAATATTCAGGAATCGTTTCATTACAAATTGTACCAACAGTGGGACGAGATACAATAGTCGCTTTACGAGTGACAGACACTAGATTTATAGGAATAAGAGTAAAAAAAGCAATTTAGAACATCTGTAGTAAAATAATCCATATAATTGGAAATAGATGCACATTTGGAAATACAGTAACACCTCGTTACATTGTGCTTGTCGGAAGTTACTTAAAAAAAAGCACGATATATTCGAAGACGCTGCTGAGCGAGGTTATGAAAAGTAGAGATTCAATTAACGTGCAACTTGATGACGCGCTTTTAAAAGAGAATAATGTGCTATCATATTAAAGTGATTTTCTTGATAAAAACGAAATAAAATTAACTTACCAACTTTTCTTAAAAATAAATCAGTAAATAAAATCAAAAATATTTTTATTGTTTTATTGCAGAATACAAATTCGGAGCTGAAGTCGTTTCAGCTTAATCTGCATCGAATTTTGATTTATGGAAAACATGCCCAGTTCTGTTCATTGATCAAATGAAGAAGAAAAAAAAAACTCTTTCTGAGAAATAAAACTTTAGTTTTCCTCTAGAAGCATTTTTTAAAAAACTTAATAAATATAGGAAAATCCCGATATATCTGAACAAGTGATATGGCGAGGCGCAATGTCACGAGGGGTTATTGTAGCAATTACCAAGAAAAATGTCAATAATTGAAGGGGCAAGTGGATAAAGGTAATATGTGACAATTTGAAAAACTTACTTTTTACCATGGATGAAAGTGATAAGTCCATCAGTATCATGTCCCTTAGTCAGAACTGATTAGTAACTAAGAATATGACACCGCTTTATCCGTTGAGATTTAAAAATCCATTAAAAAAAATAACACAACTTTTTTTTTCTAAAGCTTTTCTAGAAATTTAAAAAAAATGTCACATACCACATTTATCCACTTTCCCCTTCAATTATGTAACTACAGCTGAAGCTAAAACTCGAATTATTGCAAGGGACCCAAATATTGGTTTACATCATTAGAATGTTTCAAATGGGTACTGAGATTGATTTAATTTTCAACAGATTTTTAGTCTTTTAGCTTTTTTTAAACAGGTGAAATTACAGGAATGGTAGAAATTGAGAAGTTTCAGCATGTCTCTGTCCTGTTTTCAAAACTACTGCCAGCGTTTTTGGAATCAAAATAAAATTGTTTTTATAAATTGTGAGTGTTATTGCTCATTATGTCATCGATGATTTAAGTATTTCTGTACAGTCTGCAGGAGATAGGAGAAAACACACAAGATACTGATGCCAGTCCGTATGCTAGATGAACCTTTTCTTCCTTTTGATGTCAGGCTCTAAAAAGAGGTAAAGAAATCGTTATAGTAAGAATTATATGGTAAAGTTATCGAATATATTTCTTGAAAAGCAAAGATATTTTAAGTAAGTTTAATTGCTAATTAATGCAAAGAGTTACAATTTTTATCAATTTCATTGACGCTTAAATAACGACAATGGATGGTGAAAAAATAGTTCGTCAAATTTCTGATTCGAAACATAAATTTGACTTTCAACTTTTTTTCTGATAAAAAATGACCGATTTTTCCCCATAGAAAATGAGTATGTGATATAATGTAAGCTTTTTTTTTGTGTTATAATTTCAGTTGCCTCAGTTTGGGGAGTGGGGGGAGAAGGGGGGGGGGGTGTAAAAGTAACAAAAAATATATTACACAAACAGTGTTATTGATTTGATAACAGTTTTTTTTCTGGAATTTCAAAATATTAAATCAAATTGTCATACTTATAACCATATGCATATCTAAAAGTTCAGTTAGTCAGCAAAAATGAATATATTACCCTTTCCGCACCAAATAACTGCTTTACACAATAAATCGTGGTTTAAGCAAGAAAAGTCGTGTATAGTAGTGCCAAAAATGGTAAATAAGTATGATTATTATCTAACCGATCTACTTTTACTGGAATGGATCTCACACTTAGGCACTAGAAATAAAGTAACGCTTATTATAGGATGCTAGTGTGAGACATTACAAATTTGCCGATAATTTTTGTCCATCCGTCCGTGTCAGACATGAGTGGTTAAGTGGTTAAACAAATATAGATTGATAAAAATTCCCGTATTAGAAAACCTTTGTGTGAGTTTTTTCGTTTTTTATTTAATTATGTTTGTTTTTTTAAATTTTTTTAATGCGCCAACATGTGTGATCATATTCATATGCAATTATGTTGATTCGTCGTTTTTTCTCTCCGTTCTTAATATTACGTATACAGATTTCGAATTCATTCAATATTTGAATAGAGCCTTCAACACGCTTTGGATCAGCATGATACGTTTGTTTTTCTCTGTTCAGTAACAAGTACAGTAAGGAACGACATGAACCTTATTTGATCGACTCAAAAAACACCTATTTATTTTTCATAGGAACTAGTTCTTTTTTATGCCCTTGCTTTGACAAGTTATTGAAGTGGAATAAAGCTGAAATATATTTACCCCCCAAAAGCTTCTAATTATTCTTTGATGGGGTAGTTTTTTCTCTCAATTATTCGTCAGGAGTGAAAATACATTCTGCCTATATGATGGATGAGAATCTGTCGTGAAATTCCAGTGTTGAAAATCAAAGACTTTCCAAAATTCGAAGCTCTCTCTGCAAACGAAATTAATCTCCCCAATAAACCAATACCACTTACTGGCGGGCGAGTAGTCACGCTACAACAGCGACTAGTCACGCTTCGGTGACAGAACAGACCTGGGATGAAGAGGGACCTTTTGTTCAAAATGAATGGGGACACCCTCCGCAGTTCGCGTGTGTCAGTGTCTCCGATTACAGGTGGGCCCTTCTTGATCACAAGCATAAAAGAAGTTTGTCCGCAGAGCTAATATTTTCATGGCAAATGGGATGATCCACCCTATAATCGGATTCGTTTTTGTTGATTGAGCGCGGTGGTGGTGTAGGCATTGGTGTAGTCAGGGGCTGACACCTACACGACCCCCCTTTTAAATAGTTGGCTAATGCTATTCCTATTGTTTGCAGTCATCTTGGAACTCCTGAACATTACTTATTCAATTGTTCGTTAACTAGCTCTTTTTACTGCACAGATAATTCCAACCTTCCTTTATCCAGAAATATTGTTCATATTCTACATCATCCAGCTACTCGCAAGAATCTCCATAAAATACTATTTTTACTCACCACTCAAATAGAAGACGTCAAATTTCCCACCTAAAATCTTTAATAGAAATATTTTTGCATGTTTCTGTACATATCAATTTTTTTTCAAGCATTTTATGCGTTTTTCTGTGTAAAATATTGTGCAGTCTATGTACGTTTCCCAGCGGGCGCTCGGTTGTTCGTTGGTTTTTCTTTTCCTCCCATTCACCACATCCGGTTAAATCCTCATCAGGGTATGTACGATGGTCACTGGTGGGGTTTAAATAAAATAAATTATGCTATTCTTTTTCGAACCAAAAAGTTTTACTGAATGGCTAGTGGAATAGATCCTACTGAAATCCGGCTCTTAAAACTAACAAGTAAGCATTGATGTAGTCAGGGGCTGACACCTACACGATCCCCCTTTTAAATAGCTGGTTAATGCTGCGCCTTTTCGAACCAAAAAGTTTTACTGAATGACTAGTGGAATAGGACCTGCTCAAATCCGGCTCTAAGAACTGAAGGGGCAAGTGGATAAAGGTGATATGTGACAATTTAATTTTCCAGAAAAAGCTTTAAAAAAAAAAAAAAGTACCTCTTCACCTTCATCCACGGTAAAAAGTATGTTTTTTCAAAATTGTCACGTATCATTTTTATCCAGTTGCCCCTTCAGCTAACAAGTTAGGTGACGCTTGAAGAAGCAACACTATGATGTTGTGAACCCGTCTAAAAAGTTTTCAAGGCTGTTTTTTTTTTTTTTTAAATAAAACATAGCATTAATTCCATTAAACAAACATTAATTATATACCTTTCTGCCCTAATTTGCATGCAAAGAACAACATTGACATTGTATAAAGAGCAATAAAAATTGCACACACGTGTTCCGGGGCTACAATGAATTCATTATCAATGAAAAAAGAGGAAGGAATATGACGAATGAAAAAAGTAATTTGTATTTGTCGGATTTCTCTTTGTATAAAATTGAATACAGTGCTCTTTGAAATACCAAAACAAGTATCTGCAATTTTAATTGCTATTTGTGCCGTTTTAACGTTGTTACTTTCATGTAATTAATTTCCTTCTTGTTGGCCATTAATTTTATCAATTTCTTTTAAGAGAAATATATATATATTACGGAACATATGTTAGTTATTCACTTCGCTGTTCGAAGCATGAGAGGCAATTCACTGGCATTAAATAGGAAATTATTTGGTGAAATAAACATGAACTACTAATGTGTGACACTGAGTCAAGTAAAAAAGCAATTTCGTTCTTTTTCTTTTTTTTTTTTAAATATTCTCATAGGTTATTTTTAAAAAAATCCTTTCGATATTTAAATTTGCGTCATGGTTCATCCAAAAGACGCATAAATCTGTATACCCCGGATAACAAATGCGAAGAAACATAATTGTATTGTTGCGTCTCCTGGGAATGCATAATGAAGATTCGCCACGTGGTGCTTTTCCCAGACATCGCGGTATTACACATCGTGAATTCACTGGTATTAAATGGGAAATTATTTGTTGAAATAAACGTGAACTACTAATGTATGACACTAAGTCAAGTAAAAAAGCAATTCCTTCCTTTTTCTTTTTCTTTTTTTTTTAGTATAACCTCATAGGTTATTTTTTAAAAATTCCCTTCGATATTTAAATTTGCGTCATGGTTCATCCAAAAGACGCATAAATCTGTATACCCCGGATAACAAATGCGAAGAAGCATAATTGTATTGTTGCGTCTCCTGGGAATGCCTAATGAAGATCCGCCACGTGGTGCTTTTCCCAGACATCGCACGTTGCATACGGATGATACAGAGACAGGGAGGCATGACGAATTTGTACTCCCTATTACGTACTTCTTAATCCCCACTACGTACCGTCTTGGGAGGGAGCAGAGAGTCATAACAGGCGTTCTAAATGTCTCCCGCAGCACACCCGAAGACCAAAACCAAATGGCCCGTATAACACGAGGATGAGGAGAAGAGAGAGAGAGAGAAAAAAAACTGAAACCATCCCACTGTTGGAAATGACATTAACGCTTTTATGACGGGTCGTTTCCATTTTTGCCGTTAAAAACCATCTAGCCCGTTGAAAAGAGGGAGGGGAGCTTGGAAGCGATAAATTACGGCAATAAAGGGACGGGAATGAGTGGCCGTGGAGAACAGGCGATAAAAATGTGGAATTTGGTTGTCAGCATGGTCTGGAGAGCGTCAATCAATCGAAGATGCAGTTGTGGTCATTCAATTTCGTGAAATAATTTCAAATTATGGCGGACTGTTTGTCATAGCTCAGTATCAATAAAAAGTAAATGATACTCATGAAATGTCATTATTCTCATGCAGGCATGCATATAGTTAATCACTCAAAATCGATTTTATTTTATACCCTGCTTCAATCATTTGTTTAAAAATATTAATCTTTAGCAAGAATATTCTGATCCAAACCTGCAAACCTGCTGATTAAGCGCTAAATTTCCTGATGAGCTGAATGAAGCACAAACATTTGTACAATCTATTCATTTTGAAATTTCCATTTGCCTCCCAAATTCTTTAAAAAGAGCTCTAGGTACTTCCCGTACCTGGAACTACCAATAAATCGAAATTTTTAGCTATTCCCAGGGACGACATTTCAAGTTTTTTCAGGGGGGGGGCAAAGGTCCAAACACAATGCAATTTCATCGGAAAACATAAAAAAACTCGCCCACTTTTATGTAAAATCATTGATTTCTCAAAGTCAGGGGGGGGGGGCAATCGCCCCCCCCCCTGCCCCCCCTAAATGACGGGCCTGGCTATTCCCTTAGGACTCCGAGTAATCGAGAGTTACTGTAATGTACATGAGATTATAGTCTGTATTTAAGTATGAGGATTTTTTATTTATTTTATTTATTTCTTATTTTTTACTAAAATTTTGCATTCGTATAAATATGTTTTCAAATAAATTTTAAATTAACTTTCAAAGAGCCTATTGGACACTGGTGAGTTTGCTTCTGTTATTTTTTCCCTTTCTTTCGTTTTTTTAATACTTATTTTCTTTTCATTTTTACGTTTCTCTTTTAATATATCTTTTAAATTTACTTTTTTAAAAAAAAAAAAAAACAGCTAACGAAGAACTTTTCCTCAATGCTGGTGATTAATAAAAATAGGACTATATGAGACATTGAAAATGAGACAAAATGTAACATCCTTCCTTAGCTTTTTTTCTTGAGCAGTCAAGTAATCAATGGTTATGTGAACAAATTGGTTCAGCATTTCACATGCACCAAATAAAGGTAACACAATAACAAGAAAAATTCAATCATTTTTTATGTACCAAAGGTTTCCTTTATTAGTTCCGAGGGAGAAATTGACTTAAAGCAGTATTACGGTTATAATTAACCTTCGAATTTAAATTAAAAAATGTATTGGATATAATCGAATTTCAATATAAATAAGCGATACTTATACTATATGCTTTCGAATTTTTCAATTGAAAGAAATTAATTGAGTGTGAAATCAATATAGATATAAATGGATGTATGTTTGTTTTCATGTTTGTTCCTTATACAAATCCAGTTTTCTTCGGTTTTTCATCAAACTTGGCACAGAGGTTCCTTGATGCACTAGAATTCACATAGGCGTGGTTTTGAAAATTTTTAAAACTCCAGAAAGCTCGAAATTCAAATTTTTTGAATAAAAATGGTCATTTTCTTTCAATTTTGAGTATATAGCCTTTAAACATACACGTTGATAAGCTTTAACCCATTTAAATATGAGTATTTTCCAACAAAGATTACGGTTAACAATGAGTTACCAATTTAAGACTCACCTATTTCATTTTAGCATGAAATAAGTTGAAAACAGTTATTGCTACAATTATTTGTATTCAACACTATTTAAACCATTATTAGGAACCACTATTTTGTATTAATAAGCACCCGGGCAACGCCGGGTAATAAGCTAGTGAGAACATAAATGTCAGAATAACAAAGAGTACATTGCCTCTTAATGTCACTGTACAGACCTCTTTTTCCCAACATCATTCGGCACTATTTCCTGTTCATCCAAAATTTGGATAACACGAACGGGATCAGCGATCCCAATTAGTTCCGATTAGCGAAGCTGTGATCGCTCACCTGAATCGTTGTTTTTTTTTTTATAGAACACACTCTGAAACGATCCGCGTTCCCCACAATCATATTCACGTTCAAATTGATAGCGAAAACTCTCGTCTGTCAGTTCGAAATGTGGTGCGAGGAACCCCTCGTCGGTCGTGTTCTCTGGGAGTAGTAGTTTTATTGTAGTATTGAATTCTGATTTTCCGCGTCATTATTTTCGTGTGGAAGCTTTTCGAACGTCGGGGGGACTTTCGAAAGGATGAGCGCGGCATACGTCAGTGTCGTCGCCACCTGCGGAGCCAGTGGTTGTCTCTCGCCACTTCTAAACTTTATTAATATCTTCCCGCCATTCCCCGTCTTGTCCCATCATTTCCTGATGGGTTTATCGTTTCGCGCTTAGACAATGGTCGAGGGAGAGCTGCAATAAATAAAATTCCCCGATGCCCGGTTTGAAAGATTGTAAAACGAGGGTTTTATTTCTTCGATGCCTATTGCCCGGATAGAGTTTATGGAAAAGGGAGGGGGGATTTGGTGCAGTAATCGGTGCTCCGTGATCCTAACAGATAATAATCAATTGTCTTAGTAGGAAAAAAAAAAAAAAAACTTCAGTGGAAAAAATTCTGCAGAAAAATTATAAAAAAATTTCAGTTAAAAGTTTTTTTTTTTCTTCCTCGTGCTACTGAACAACATACAAGCAGATTACTGAAAAATATTTCAGCTACTTTTATTCAAACAATAAGAAAACAGTTGAAAAAATATAATTCAGCAAAATGAACTCAAAACAAAGAGTTTATATGTGTGTCTGTGAATCGGTTGCTTCCTGGTTAAAGAAAACGCTCCGAAATACGAAATTTTAGTAACAGATCTTTTGCTCCAGGTCCTGATGCACTTTGAAGCGTTTTCCCCAAACTTAAAATTTGACGATATTTTTAAAATTCTTGTTTTGAACCAATATATGGCAAAAAAAGCAAACAAAAAGCTGTGAGAGAACTGTTCTCTCACAGATTTCATGTTGTGGGCTGAGCTTTTTGCACTGAGGAAGAGGCTCTATTGTAGTCTTGAAATAGCTATTTGCTATACTTTTTACCTAATTTGTGAAGTAATAGGCGCCATTTGTTGTTAAGTAGTTGTATTGATTGGCATACTTTAAGAATGTGAATGTGCTCTTTTTCAGTATTTTATTAGTTCTGCGTTTTTATTTATTATCCTCCTAAAAAAATTAAATCTTACTTCGATTTATAAACATAATTATGGAAATGTGAGTCTTTTTTTCATCAACATGTTAAACGCTTTATATGGCATGAACATTAATAAAAAAAATCGAAACCTAGAAACTGCAACGGTCGCGGCTCATCAGTAGCGCGACATTTGCATTTATTAGGGCGCCGAAAGTTTTTACGAGAGTAGGGCCCCGCGTTTTATGGGTAAGCCGGTAATCCCCCCTTAAGCCCGCAGAACGAGTCGACGTGTGTGCCGCCGGGTCTTATTCTCTTTTTCCGGTTTCGCTTATTGAGGAAAAGTTTTCGGTTCCTTTCGGCTCCGCGATTAACTCGATTCGAATATCTTGGTTTGGATCTAATCATGCTGCTGTGAAAGAAGATGGGGGCTGGTGGAAAAGGGAGGAATGTTTACTTGAAGGATGGGAAACAGTTCCCTCAACAGTAGTCCTGTTCTTACCCAATGGGTGAAATTTCGTTTCAAAACACTTCAGGTTTCTTCAGAGAAATTTCAATTGAGTGACGTACCGTCCCCGCGGAGTTATTTAACCCTTTATGTCCCGACGGGACTTAAAAGTCCCGCATACATTAATTTATTTAGTATTATAAATCCTAAATGCCTGGAATCATGCTGGCACTTGAAAGTACCACTCCTTGTACTTTGCTGAAAGGTCAAAAGATGGTATCTGTGATCGGAAACAGTTTTCTTAGGGGCCCTAAGGCGTAGGGGGCCTTAGATCCTACTGATTTTAAAAATGCTTATACTCAGTATATATGTTGTTTGATGTATTTTTAACTAAAAAAACTAAATAATAATATAAAAATTCATTGCTAAATTAATTTATGACAAAAAGGGTTATGTGCAGACCCATTTGAGTGTTAAGGTTGCATTCTGTATGCCTGCATCACAAATTAATTGAAATTTTAATTTAAACATATTTTAATAATATTTGCGTAAGTTTTAAGATCACATCATTACACAAGAGCTCTATTACCAACTAATTATTCTATGCAATGTTTGTTCAGCTCTTTTTGAGCATCGTGTGATACTTAAGTTAGTTTAACTACAGAATTTTTCATTCAGCGCGGTTAATTTCTTGACAATTTTCATTTATTTCATTTTCATCTCATGATTTTATCAATATCTAATGGATGAAATAAAGAAGTTTCATATGGTTCGAAATAAACTTAAAACTAACTTCTTTTTGAAATTTTAATTGAAGCATACATGTTACAATGTTCTAGGATGTAAAGGCTGTTTACCAAACATGTTCGTTTTGGATGTCACTTTCTTACGTTCCGGTAATCCTAGACGTCCCAATAAAGCCATTGAGGAAGTCCAGTCTTGAGTTCTACAGAATTTTCCTCTGAAGTACAGGTAACAAAGTTAAGGTCTAAACTTTCCCATTGATGCTGAAATAGTAGTGTTTTTTAAAATCATATAAAAGGTTTACTTTTTCTTGGGATAAAACTACTAATGTTTAGTTAGCTATTACAAGCAATAACGATAATCTTCAGAGTTATGTCATCAATGTAACTATATATCTCAAGTATGTTTCATGCTGGACACTTTTCTGGCAGTTGTGCGTCTAGCGATTATTTGAAGGAGTTGGAGCACCAAGAAACTTTTCAGGCATTTAGATTTAGTTCAAACCTGTCCTATAGTTATAATGTCATACTAGCAAAGAAAATTAAAGAATTAAGTATTATTCAAGAGTCATAAAAATTTGAAGAAAAACAAAAGAGGTTTTTTCCTAGGTTTATTCGTCGGTATTGCATGATCAAAGTACTACATATTTTTTCTGAAATTTAAATGTCCAAAATCGTCTAATCGTCTCTTTGTCTAATCCAGTCAGAGTACATTCATTATTATTTTCAAATTTATTTTCTACATAGTGTAGCAATTTGGGATGCTACTTGAACTACGTTACAAAAAAAAAAAAAAAAAAAAAAAAAAAAAAAAAAAAAAATGCGCATTATGATATAATTGAAACTTAAGTGTTTTCATAAGTTAATTCCAAGACATATTCAAACAGGAATATATTACCTAGCAAATTTAACTATAAATACTTTTATCCCTCATCAGAAAACTTTTCATCGTGCTTGCGTTTATAACATCTCCTTCTTTTTTAAGCAGTCATCCGATGTTTTGATAGAAAACCGCTACAGCACAAAAATTTCAAAGTAATTCTCCAAACAAAGATTGTTGCCTCTTTGTGATACTAGATTTTCCATTTTAAGAACCGCTTCGACTGCATTTTGATAGATTTCAAAAGAAACCAACTAAGTCTACAGAAAATATTTTCTTTCCAAAATTCTCGCACAATGTGGGGTGGGTCCCTTCATCTTTCTCATCTCAGATAAACACTGCAAGCATCCTTGATAAGGCAAGACGGAAAATTCCCATCGAAAAGGAGCTTTTATGAAGACATAAAATTTCTTCACACCTTTGCCAGTTCTAGCGACACCTATGCAAATGAATGCGTAAATATTGCACAGACGGGGGAGGGGGGGGGACTATTATTCGGAGTTGGACCTAAAAGAAGTTTTAACTCCTCAATCCCCTCGGGAGTCGATTTAGTTCTAATTCTTCCTAAAGCTCTCGCTTTTCCAAGAGACGTAAAAGCGTGGCAAGAGACATTTGTATGCAGATTTTACGCGGTCCGGAAGCAGAGTAAGTCTAACTTTTGTTTCTGCGAAATTTATCAGGAGGCGATATGGATGAGCCGATGCGGGTTTTAGGGCCGACTTCCTCTTCGCATTGTTCCAGAAAATTTGATTTTGATGCTTTTGATTGGCGAAAGCTTTTAAGAGCATGCCGTGAACAATAAACCTTGATGCAGAATTCGCCGCTCGGTTGAGAAAACATGATTTTTAGATAATCCGGGGGAAAAAGGGTGTCGCGTTAAGAGAGTATTTTTAAAAATTTGCTCTGAAACTTGCAGCAGTTGAAACTGGCCTTGGAAAAGGACTATGGAAGTAAGAGTCTCAGCACAATCCTTCAGAAAGTTATAAAACTTTCAAAAAATAAATAATTTAATCATATTTCTTGTTATTCCTGTAGAAATAACAAGCATTTTAATTTGGTAATGAGTAATTTTATACTTTACGTCTCGTGCTTTTGTTTATTTTAACTTTGTTGCCTTAACGCTCCCAAAGCGCCTTCTTGCTCAGTATTTTTCCCCCAACATAGTAACTTGGGAGAAAGCCGTGTATTTGAAAGTTTTCAAATTACTTTGCGTATTGATTGGAGAAGAATAGTAGCAAAAAAATATAATACTAATTCAAATAAACAATAAACACATTCTGAGTTTTAAAAGTAGTGATTGTGTTCAATTGTATAGCTGCAATTTCAATGATATATGCTACATCAAAAGTTCTTTCATTTATCTTTTGTGTGCAGGTTCAGTATATTGTTGATTATCCTTTAATAAATTTTACTTGTTTTTTTAAATGGTTACAATTTTCTTTTCTGATGCTTATTTGTTTATTTGTTTTTACTGAAATGTTTTATAGTTAATCAAACATATAGAGATTCGAAACACTAATTTCACATTTTTATTTATCACATAGCTGAATAATTAATTTCATTAGTTCTTAGTGATAACCTAAAATGCAACTAATTATCTGTAAAATCTTACTAGAGAAAAAACCCCCCCAAAAACATGTTACCACGGGTTTTATTAAGTAGCTAGTTTTTATGTTTTAGCTATGAAAAATCATTCCGTTATTGTATTTCATTTAAAAGCTCGAAAAATGTCACATTTCATTGTATCACAATTATAGAAACTATTGTTTTCAAGCTTCTTTCTTGAAGTGTACTTGAAACATTGGTTTACTTTTCACAAGCTGACATATGCTAACCAGAGTGCTAAACAAATACCTCTTCTCCTTACAAGAAAATATATGCTTTCACTTAAGTCAGAATATGAAAGTCACCCAACCCAAACCACGAGGCATTGTATCATCCAAATTAAAGTTCCACAACAGGATGAAATGATTCATCCTTTTATTCCGCATAATCTCTCTGCAGACGAAATTAGCAAAGTCAATAACGCGGACCGTCTTTAAACAATAAGGCCGGGGGGCGTCTGTCGCGCGCGCATTTGCCTAATCCCCCCCGACTTGAGAAAGTGCTTGTTGACAGAACCAGCGACAAACAAGTCCGCCGTCGCCGATATGCAAATGAAAATCACTCAGGGCCTTTTGCTCATCAGGAGCTCATAATTTCATCAAGGGGTTGGGGGGTGACTGGCAAACCGATTATGAACCGTAAACAGATTAATAAGCGGGCCTACAGGAGCTTCCCTCTCTCTGACAGAAATCGAGAGACTAGTCTTCTCTTGGTACAGGAATCGACAATTAATTTTGTTTTCATTCTAATTGGACGAAAGTGCTCATCTCTCTCTTCCCCCGGTCTCCCTTTTTACCAGCGAGTTCATGGAAATGTGGTCATTGTTTTGTGAAGAGCTTTGTTTCCTTCAACGTGTGATGTCGTTCGTTCATTATGTCCTTCGTTTTATTCAGTTAAATTTTTTTCGCGGAGAAATGATGAAGCGAAAATGCTTTGCTTTTTAAACGGTCTTTTCCAAACTCTGCAGTTGTATGAATTTAATTTCTTAATCGAATCAATTAAAATGGAAATTAATTCAAATATTTTTATAAGGTATAAGTCTTTCAGAGACTAAAAGAAAAAAATAATGGAAGTAGGGGTAAGTG
Organism: Uloborus plumipes; assembly: GCA_038373865.1. NCBI lineage: Eukaryota > Metazoa > Arthropoda > Arachnida > Araneae > Uloboridae > Uloborus > Uloborus plumipes. Next base: position 27,802 of record JAXGGA010015759.1, read on the forward strand.
GTGTACCTCGGACATATGTGTACCTCGAACCTAGGCTGATTACAGCTCTGCTTATTAAAATATATGAATAGCAACATGTGTAGTTGAAATATGTGCCTCTAGAGGTCTCACTGCATACCTTTCTGTTTTGTTGAAAGCTCATCTGATTGAAATATTATTACAAAAAGAAATCCACCATTCAAAAGTAAGTTTTTCCGGTTACTTTTGGGTATTTTTATTCTAAAACATATATTGTTTATTATGAAATGAGGGTCATGCATTATACAGTCATGTTCCAGCTATAACACCGTGTGCTTGAAACAAAGTTAATCCTAACTGTAACACAATGGTCAGCTACTTTGTTTTTTATAACCAAGTGGTGTACCTCGAACCCAATACAAGTGGTGTACCTTGGACTGGTCCAAGGTACACACTTCTGCAGTGCATAAGAATTACAACTCCTAAAATTTCATGTTCTATAGTTTTTTGAAATGCCTTTTAAAACTCAAG
>JAXGGA010015760.1:0-28286 GCA_038373865.1 Uloborus plumipes
ATGGTATAGAGGTATGAAAAAGCCCAAAAGGAAAGTTACCTGCTCCACTTATTTTCTGAGATACATGCCCTCAAAGTTTGTCCGCCACGTCAAAATACTAAAAAAGTGATGTTATTTAATCATTTTTTATAAAAAATCGTACTCATGCAAAATAAAAGTGTTAGATATCTATGGAAACTAGTTACTCCAGGCATTCTGAAAAAAAATACTAGAACGTTCATAATGAAAATTGCCAAGGTACAGGGCTCTTTGAAGTTGTCACCACAAAAACTTGATTTTGCAGATTTTGCTAAAATTCAGGCATTTATTACAAAAAAAGGCAAACAAAACCAAAGGTTTTCTCACTTTCTGGTAGTGTACAGGTCCTCCCTGTAAATTGCTACGCAATAAATTTTTTGGGTTTCTCACTCCTTCTTGGAAATATTTTAGCTTAAAGATAAGCCATAAGGCAAAAAATGCGTTTTTGGCCATCTTGGCAGCCATTTTTCTCATAAAGGGGGAGCAGTAGAAACTTTAATTTTTTTTTTAAACAAGCCACTGATATGTTAGCTATTCACAGGAAAAGAGTTTACTTTTGGTTATTTCTCCCATTAAGAGATATCCTGCTGACAGTATATGCATGTTTTTCGCGACGACCATATGCTTTTGTTCCCCCTCTCATGGACTTAAAATTAATTAAACCAAAAAATAATGATATATTTATTATTAGCTGTATTATCTACCCAATATGTCATGAAATTTAATTTATTAAATCATTGAACAATAAATTAGATAATTGATGAAAAAAAGAAAAAGTATTTCTCTGATGCCTGAGCATTAAGCATTCATAATTATAAAGCACTAAATACTTTCTTGAGAAATTAATTAACATAAATGAGCTCTAAATATTTATATTATAAGCAATACCCAATCTTGTGATTGGGATACTCCTGTTTTTAATTGAAGAATTTCTTGAATATCACATGAATATCAGGAAAATAAATGAGGTCTTTTCGTTTGATGTAGGATATTTTATGACAAATTTCATTTGATGGGCTACTAACTGAGCATGGTGATAAAGAGCTATTAATTTCAGCATCGAATTCCATTTTACCTTATTAACAGTTAAATATTTACAAAATAATTAAATAAATAATTTAATATAAAGCCATGCTTGAAGAATTAAAATTAGTGCAACTAATTTATTCCCATACTGATCTTTACAAAATTGACATGCGTTGAGCACTGATAAGAACTGACAAGAAAAAGTTTACTCACTAAAATATTAGTTCACAGATACTATAAAGCATACATTCTATTTTCCACAAAATAATACTGCAACAAAGAACAAGGGTATCCTCCTGTTTATAGCCATCAATCAGGAACATCCAATCACAAGATTGGGTATTGCCTATGAGATAAATATTCGAAGCTCCTTTATTTTAATTGATTTTTCAAGAAATTCTTTAGTACCTACCCCTTTATACCCTTGTTCTTTGTTGCAGTATTATTTTGTAGAAAATAGAATGTACGCTTTATAGTATCTGTGAACTAGTATTTTAGTGAGTAAACTTATTCTTGTCAGTTCTTATCAGTGCTCAACACATGTCAGTTTTGTAAAGATCAGTATGGGAATAAATTAGTTGCACTAATTTTAATTCTTCAAGCATGGCTTTATATTAAATTATTTATTTAATTATTTTGTAAATATTTAACTGTTAATAAGGTAAAATGGAATTCGATGCTGAAATTAATAGCTCTTTATCACCATGCTCAGTTAGTAGCCCATCAAATGAAATTTGTCATAAAGTATCCTACATCAAACGAAAAGACCTCATTTATTTTCCTGATATTCATGTGATATTCAAGAAATTCTTCAATTAAAAACAGGAGTATCCCAATCACAAGATTGGGTATTGCTTATAATATAACTATTTAGAGCTCATTTATGTTAATTAATTTCTCAAGAAAGTATTTAGTGCTTTATAATTATGAATGCATAATGCTCAGGCATCAGAGAAATACTATTTCTTGTTTTCATCAATTATCTAATTTATTGTTCAATGATTTAATAAATTAAACTTCATGACATATTGGGTAGACAAAACAGCTATTAATAAATATATCATTATTTTTTGGTTTAATTAATTTTAAGTCCATGAGAGGGGAAACAAAAGCATATGGTCGTCGCGAAAAACATGCATATACTGTCAGCAGGATATCTCTTAATGGGAGAAATAACCAAAAGTAAACTCTTTTCCTGTGAATAGCTAACATATCAGTGGCTTGTTTAAAAAAAAATTAAAGTTTCTACTGCTCCCCCTTTATGAGAAAAATGGCTGCCAAGATGGCCAAAAACGCATTTTTTGCCTTACGGCTTATTTTTAAGCTAAAATATTTCCAAGAAGGAGTGAGAAACGCAAAAAATTTATTGCGTAGCAATTTACAGGGAGGACCTGTACACTACCAGAAAGTGAGAAAACCTTTGGTTTTGTTTGCCTTTTTTTGTAATAAATGCCTGAATTTTAGCAAAATCTGCAAAATCAAGTTTTTGTGGTGACAACTTCAAAGAGCCCTGTACCTTGGCAATTTTCATTATGAACGTTCTAGTATTTTTTTTCAGAATGCCTGGAGTAACTAGTTTCCATAGATATCTAACACTTTTATTTTGCATGAGTACGATTTTTTATAAAAAATGATTAAATAACATCACTTTTTTAGTATTTTGACGTGGCGGACAAACTTTGAGGGCATGTATCTCAGAAAATAAGTGGAGCAGGTAACTTTCCTTTTGGGCTTTTTCATACCTCTATACCATCAATCTGTGTACCAAATTAAAAAAAAATCCGAGTCGGTCGTGCGACCCCCCCTCGGTGATTTGGTATGGAATCGCTCAGTAGCAAAACAAAAATTTTAGGACACATTAAAAAAAAAAAAAAAAACTGTAAAATCTATGTAGATTTTACAGTATTTTTTTAATTTTTTTTGTTTAATGACAACATAACTTACAATGAAAAAATAAAATAACTTTGAAATATGAAACAAAATGATAACATAACTTACAATGAAAAAATAAACTAACGTTGAAATATGAAACTAAAGATATGGACTAAAGGGTCATTCCATATAAAGTCAACAACTGGAACTGGGCCGTGCCGCACCATTTTAGATTTTGATCAAATTTGGTAGGTAATATGCACCAATATTTTATACTTCCAAACTGCTTTATTATTTTCTCGAAAAAATTTTATTCCCGAGATATAGCCATTTTTTTGCTCCACCGATGAGTAAAATTCGGCATTTTTGATCTTTTTTTCTAAGAGCTCTGGTAAATTAATTTGAAATGGTAGAAAGATCAAACATGATTTATTTTAAATCTAAAAGAATGAACCTTGATTTGTGCACAAAAGAAACTGTTTAATTTTAGCCTAAATATAAATTTTCCCGGGAAAATTCGCGGTTCAAAAAGTGCCGTTTTCGTCATTTCAAGTATGAAAAAGTATATGAAGGACTGGCAGTGGGGTTCCAATTTTTTATTCTCTTGCACCCAGTTATAGATACTAGAAGCACAGAAAAGAATAAGATGATACCAGTAGTCCTTCATTATGAAAAAATTGCTTAAACTTGAGAAAAACAGGAAACTTGGTATTTTTCACTCCCCAAAAACGGAATTTGGAACAAGTAGTAAAAATTTTCAAATGTATGGAGTAAGAAGGTGTTACATTGCCCTTTTAAAACGAAACAAAAACTGTCTTGTTATTCCAAGGCATTAGAGAGATATAAGCTTTCAAACTATGAGAAAAAATGAAAAATATCCTTATTCACTCCCCAAAAACGGCCTGTGGAATAGGTAGTAAAAATTTGAAAATGTATGGAGCAAAAAGGTATTAAATTGAACTTTAAAAGGAAACAAAAACTGTCTTGTTATTCCAAGGCATTAAAGAGATATAAGCCTTCTAAGTAAGATGATTATTATTAAAAAAAACCTTAAACTTGTGAAAAAATTTAAAAACGGCCCTTTTCACTCCCCAAAAATAGCCTGTGGAACACTAAGTAAAAATTTGCAAATACATGGAGGAAGAAAATGTTACATTGCCCTTTAAAACGAAACAAAAACTGTCTTGTTATTCCTAGGCATCAAAGAGAAAATTGAAAATTCATGCAAGGTTGTTTTGGCATAAGTTAAAGCAATTATGAACACAAATCAAGTATTTTCATCCCAGAACTCTAAAAATATGTATTATCAAATATATAATTCAAAATATATCGTAAAATGGTTGTAATTTATTTGTAATGTTGACACATCGGAAAAAGTTGTACTTAAAACCAGTGATCCGAATGTCCACACATCAATTAAAATTGGTTTTAAAATTTAATTGAATGTCGCTAAGAAGTTTCTAGTTTTACATTTACATTTGAATGAAAGAACAGTTTTTTTTACAAAAATCCAAAATTTCTATATAATTTTCGAAACAACTAAAAGGGATTTTTGCTAATTGATTATTTGTTAGAGTTTATCTTCATAATATTTAGTTGTACATCCATTACAAATTAAAAGAAAACTCTGATAACAGAAACACTAAAAAAAGTTTTTTAAGTATAACTTTTTCAGATGTTTCTACGTCACAAATAAATTAGACATTTTACGATGCATTTTAAATTATATATTTAATGGGGATACATATTTTTTCTCTTGCAGTTCTTGCATAAAAAGACTATGTTCATAATTGCTTTAACTTATGCCAAAAAATTTTTTTGGCTTAAATTTTCAATTTTCAGAGGGTTATATCTCTTTTATGCCTGGGAATAACAAGAGGGTTTTTGTTTCCTTTTAAAGTTCAAGGTAATATCTTCTTGCTCCATGCATTTGCAAATTCTTAATACCAATTTTCCTTTTTTCTCAAGTTTAAGCAATTTTTTCATAATGAAGGACTACTGGTATCATCTTATTCTTTTCTGTGCTTCTAGTATCTATAACTAGGTGCAAGAGAAAAAAAATTGGAACCCCACTGCCAGTCCTTCATTTAGTTTTTCATGCTTGAAATGACGAAAACGGCACTTTTTGAACCACAAATTTTCCCGGGAAAATTTATATTTAAGCTAAACTTAAATCGTTTCTTTTTATGTATAAATCAAGGTTCATTCTTTTAAGCTTAAAAATAAGTCATGTTATTTGATCTTTACCATTTTAAATAAAGTTACCAGAGCTCTTAGAAAAAAGATCAAAAATGCCGAATTTTCCTCATCGGCTGAGCAAAAAAATGGCTATATCTCGAGAATAAAATTTTTCCGAGAAAAAAATAAAACAGTTCGAAGGAACAGAATATTGGCACATATTACCTACCAAATATCATCAAAATCAAAAATGGTGCGGCACGAAAATTTCTGAGCATTTGTTGATTTTGTATGGAATGACCCCATAAGAAAAAAAATCAAAGCCTAAATTATAAAAGTCTACAGTTTTTCATTGTAGGTAGAAAAGGTGACTCTTGCTCGTCTTCAAATTTTTTTACTAAACTTTAAAAACTTTATCAAAATCATTAATTTTTTTAGCTAAGTTAATAACTTTTTTTGTGATTAAACTATAATACATATTTTTCTTTTTGACAGTCTTGCTTCCTCTTTTTGGATTGATGTCAGCAATACACCTATAAAATATAAAATACCAAATCAGAAAATAAGTAAATACATTAGATTAAATTTGGTACTGACTTTCGAAAGCAGCTTTAAAAGGAACGTACTTTATGAATTTTTTTTATTAAGTCAAAACCTCTTATTAATTTTCAGTAAAAATTTAATTACAAGATAAATTATTGCAAAAAAATCCATAGTTGTTTTAAATCGTTCTTCAATTCCATAAAAATAAGTAAATGCTATGGGGCTTAAAAACTAAAGATTTTTTAAGCAGAACTTTGTGATGAAAAATTTAAGACATTTTTTTCTAACATAAATCACTATTTGTGCAAGTCCTTAAAAAATCGAAACTCTTCTCAATGCTATTGCATACCTGCCAACATGTCTTCTTAGAAAATCTTACAATTTCCCCTACGAAACTGTACTAAATCAATAATCTATTCTTTAACTAAAATGAGACATTAAATAAGGTATTGTAATTATATCACTGTCACTTTTAGTAGTTTTTTCTTTCATTTTAATTACCATTTTAACTTGTCCTTAGATTTTCAATTGAATAAATTCGTTTCAGTTATACAATTTTCAGTGAAGTATGTTCTGAATATCAGCATGCTGGGAAGGGGAAAAAAAACAAGAATAATAAAAAATAAATAAAGTAAGAGTTGGCTTCACAAGCCATGTCAAAATAACTTCCAGCTGTCAAAAATATTAAAATACTTTCAAGATGAAAAAGGACTGAAATCTCAACACAGGAAGCAATTTTTCGTTGACTATAGATCAGTTTTTTTTAAATGAATTAATTTATTAATTATGAAAATTAAAAAATTATGCAATAAGTTCATTTAAGATAGCAATATGTCAAAATAACTTCCAACCATCAAAAATATTAAAACACTGACAAGATGTTAAAGGATTGAAATGTCAAACAAACGAAGTGATTTTACTAGAATCGCGGTTAAAATGTAACATGTAAAATGGGGAGGAAGAAATTAAAAAAATTGTTAAAATAAATAATTAAATGTGATAACCTAAAGTAGCATATGTTAATGTAACCTAAAATTTTTACAAATATTAAAGTATTTGCACGATGCAAAAGGATTGCAGTCTCGATCACATGAACCAGTTTTCCGCGAAGTACGCGCTCAGTGCTGAAATATGACAAAGTTTAGGCTCTCCCTCGCGTTGTAACACGTGTATCGATGGATTTTAAAGAAGCCTAGTAGCTGAAATTTAGTTACCGTAAATCAGGGTTACTTGGACCCTAGGGGGTTACTTGAGCCCACTACAATAAAATGATAAAATCTAGGTTTGGTACCTACTAGTTGAAGACTTGCACGTAGTTCCTCGTTTCTCCAATAGGTAGAAGCCCTCTGCAGTCTCTAACGCTAGTACCAAACCCAGATTTTATCATTTTACTGTGGGCTCAAGTAGCCCTGTTGTGGGTCCAAGTAACCCTGATTTACGGTATGTGGAAAAAAAAAACTGGAATAGATGTAAAATCTGTACAAAACGTACGATTTTACACCTTTACCGTACGATTGTACAATAATGCAAAAAAACGTACACTGTACGGCCAAAACGTACAAGTTGGCAGGTTTGCTATTGATATTATATTTTTAGCAACAAAAATACCAGCACACAAATCTGTACTATTTTTTCCATCATTATTTTAGTGTATGTCATGCGTATTGTCAGCATAAATACAGTCTTCTCATTTTGAATTTTTAAAGAGGGAGAGGAGAGCCAAAGGGTATATATTCAATGTAAATTATACAGAAAAAGAAGAAAGAAACAACATAAACCACGCCCATAAATGTAAATACATTAATTTCGCAAAATCTAGGGATCCTCCAAATGTCGGCCCGTCAGGAATACATTTAATTACTACATTGATATACACTATTAACAATACTGACAGACGGTAGAGGCGCCAGCTTTTGAAACATATTAGGTGAACAGGAGAACTTACTGATACAATAAACATGGCACGACATTATACAGGAAATATAGCCTAACTTAAGTAAAGTATAAAGAATTCATATTAATAGATTTCCCTTACATTTGCACAAATACGAATTACAATACTACAAATCAAAACTTCAAAACAGGAAAAAAAATCAATCTTGTTTTACTATAGTTATTTCTGAATTAGTTTTGTTGCTCCTACGTATTTTACCGTTAGTTCAATACATTAGAAAGAGATTCCGTAAATGCTTAAAAGATGAAAGTAAGAAATAATTGTAAAATTAATAAAATGAAATTATGGAAATTCGGTGACCTGCAAGAGTAAATTATTGGGTGGACTGAAGCCCAGAAGCTCATATAGGTTGGTGCTATTGCTGACGGCTGAAATACCCGATTTTTAGTTGGAATAGCATCTTTACTGCGTTTTGTTGGATGTACTTTGCTGCCGAAAGGGAGGGATCTTTCAATAAAAACAAATGTTGACGAATGGAAGTTTTCCTAAGTGTACAGAAACAAGTGCAATCTCATAACAAAGAATAATTTCTTTAATTTCTCTTGGTGCCGGTATTAAATCCGGCATTTGAAACGCAAACCAGACCCGATGGCATAGAACCAAAGACATTTAAGAAATTGTAAGCATCAATACCTTTGGATAAACTCCATAGTTGCAGCTGCATCCGCATTATATTCAATATTAAAGACAAAATAGGCCGCAAATAGTGTAGTTATAGCAGTTTTGAAGTCATTGCATTGTGTAGTTATTTCACCATCGATTACTAATGAAAATTCTTCTGAAGAATAAAGGTCACTTCCTGTAAGATATTGAAGAAATAAGTATAAAGATTATTAATATTGTATGAGTTTTTATAGAAGGTTTAGAAAAATTCATTGCTGAAAAATTTATCAAATATGAAAAACACTCTCAGCTACTACGTCTTTTGTGCTTTCATTGTGTGTGTGTGTTTAGTTTCAGCAATATTTTTATATCAAAGGGTGAAAAGGAATTGGGGAAAAGTTCAATCGTATAAAGAAAAAAAAAACATACAACAGCATTTATTATCTAGATGAGTAGTTTTCTGAATTAAATAATAAAGTGAAATTAAATAAAATAATGCATTTCAAACACCTTTTAAAAACAGATTTTAGGTATGAAAATTTATAGGGTAAGTGAGTGAAATTTTAAACAATACGCAAAAGCATTATATTTTTATCTACATTCCGAGCGGGACAGTATTGATAAACCCATTTTAGAACAACTGCATGATTCAAATCAAATTTTACATCTAATAAGGTTGTAAGAATAATAGTACGTGTTAACCAAACAAAAAAAAAAGGGCAAATTGTGACTATAATCCATTTTTGCTTTTGAAATCAGAAACAAACCAAGTGTTTGTGTCATTGAGTCTTTTCTGGGACACGACACGAAGAAATTTAAGTGCTTGGTGGGTACTTGGCTAATTTACATGTGCTTGAGTAATGGTTTTTAAAATGGCATTTCAACTATAATTTTCCTTATAGATTAAATTACGATAATGATAAAGAGAAGAGTGCAGAATATTTCAAACCTGTCACCTGCTATAAAAAACAGAATTTTATTTCTTTCTTAAACCATAATCAGTTTGGCTCTATCAAACCCTTTCTGTCATAAACTAACCCAATTCGATGGTATATAATCAGGCCCGTCATTTCGAATTTTGCCGGGGGGGGGGGGGAGATTATACACTCAAAGTAAATTATACCAAAAATCGATAAAATTACCCCCACTTCCATCTGACAGATTAACTTTCCAAAGTGGGGCGGGGGGGGGGGGGGCAATTGACTCCCCTGAATGATGGGCCAAAAAATAATGTATCAGGTACTCAAGTAATGTCATCATTGCCACTATTCCAACGTACCTCAGAGCCATTTTTTATGTTTGTGGAAGAAAACTGCACTTTTAACTTTATTTGCATCCTTTACACCACCAGGGCTTTCCTAACTTGCCAAGTTTCATAAATCCAGTATGCCATAGTTTAATTACATTGCTGTAACTTACCGTAACTTTCATGAATATAATACAACACACAGTAAGTGTTAAATATTTTTTTATACTGAACATTACATACCAAATGTAACCAGGTAGGGTGTCAACAGGGACTCTGTTTTTATGTCATCCGGACCCTACAAAGTTTATTATAAAATCAATTGCAATTATTTCTATAAAATATATTTCAAAAATCTTAAGATACACTATATGTATTATTAATTACTTGAAACACAAAAATATGTATGCATTTTCAATTTTAACATATTTTGGAAGAATCTTGTATCTCTATTTTAAAGAAGTTTCCCTGTAAGATGTGAAAATAGTGCGAGCAATAAATTCTTTATTTATCAATCAAATTTAATCATTTTGCAGTGTAGAATATCCTGCTATAACTAATTACGTCAATACCTAACCCTTCAAAATTAAATCTATTTTGAACTCTGAATTATTTGTATTTTTTAACCTATTTATGCAATAGGAACAGCATTTCCCATTTTTGAAGTCAAAGACACGATTAGGTTTTTAATTGATAGCTATGATATGGCTAATAATAATTTTGCAATAGAAATTTAGCTTACTAATATTTATCACAAAAGATTCGATTCTCTGAAATTCCAAAGCACGTTTTGATTTTTAAAATATATTTACTAGTTTCGTTCGCTTCCTGTAAAAAAAGGATGAATGAATCCAGTTGATAATTTATCTAAAAATATTACCAAAACTAATTATGTATCTAAATAAGCTGAAAATATTCATGAAAAAAACGTTAAAAGCGGATTCCCTTGCTCTGTAAATAATTTTGAATTAGGTATTAAATAATAAAACTTTTCGTGTATTTATGAATTGAAATTCCCTTCGAAAAGAATTCGGTGACTAATTGAATACTGACAATAATAATAAAATTCTAAGAATATAATACTGAAAGATTACGAAAATGTATTTTTGATTTTATATAATATTATTAAACAATAAAATATTTTCAAACAATGAAACAAATCCTTTTATTGGTTGAAGGATTTGTTTAATTGGTTGAACTTTTCCTTTTTGGTTAACCTAATACTAAGTTAGAAAACCCCTCATAGGAGGTAGCTTTTTAATCCTGTAGTTAACTATGAACCTTTCTTTGTCAACCCATTGTAGATCCCAACTATTTTATGCACTTTAAGTGCGTTCACTAAAATTGAAGTGATGAATTTGACTGGCTAATAAACAATGAATTACTTTTACTACTGCTGAATATTTTCTACACATATAGAGTGATTTCAAACTATTGTTCAAAAATATGCATGTAGATCATTAACACAATAGCAAGAAAGCAGCTGTCATAATTGCAGCCTGCAGCTGCACGAAATATTATAGTTGCCGGCTCCAACTTTAAACTCGACTGTTTTAATCCTTTTTAAAAAACTAAATTTCTTTTTTTTTTAATCGTCTTTTTGTAATAAATTTAAATATTTGTGACCTATCTACCATCCTTCAGTCTACTTCACGTAGCTCGTCTGAATTACGTTTGCGATTTTTCTGTACTAGTCTTGCTTGCTAGCATGTTCTCGACCTATACATAGCTTTTTGAACAATAGTTTTGAATTACCTGGCTGCATGTTTATTTTACATATCAAAAATAAATAGTGATAAAATATTACCATTTTTTCTTTAAAAAGAAGTGTCTCTTCTTCTCCGAAATAAGCGAGTAGTAGTGGGAATGCTCCAATTGTTTCCGGTTCCAAATTTTGACTCAATTCTTTCGCGAGCTCGATTTTTCTGATGCATTTTGCAACTTTTGGTGACTCAATCTGGGTTTTCATAAAATCATATATTTTTTTTCCTTTCTTGGGGATTTCCTCAAACAATTTTTCTTTTAGATCTTTACCTAACAGGACATTAGTATGTTTTAATAAATAATCTACTTCCAGTAAGAATGGCCAATTCTCTTGAATTTCCTGTATGGACTCGCGAATGTTATTAATAAAATACCTCTGGGTTGGATATGTTTTTTCCATGTACTGAGATATTATACTATAATCTCTGTCCTTCTTGTTAAATTCTTCTTTTAAAAAAATTTGGCATCGCTGTAATTCTTCTTTCGATTCACCTTGTGGCAAATTCAATGGTTGCCACTGTACACACCCATAGCTTTTTCGTATGGTTTTTCTTTTTTTATTGACTGCTTCTTCAAAGCATTCTTGTACAGGTGATCGCATTCGTTTTCTGTTATCTAAGCAATTTTCAATTTTTTTTAACAACGTGTAGGAGCCATCACCGATTACTTGGTTCCCTAAGCAATCCTGAAAAATGCCAGGGAATTTGTCAATAATTTTTGACGCTATGATTCTCAAATGCTTCCTTCCGGCATTCGGATCAACATTATGAATATGAGTAACCACAGTTCGCACCATGTTGTTGATACTTGCTTTTGATGGGCGATGACCTTTATCAACAGCTTCTTCTATTTCTTTTGAGAAAGCATCAAATGGAATATTAAAATTGTCTGCCCAGTTTTCCTGATTGATCAGTGTTAAATTATTACTGATTGTACAATCTGGCACATTGACTGGGACATTCTGGGACACTTCTGAATACATTGTTTGACAAATTTCACTATTTTCTGGTGAAGGAATAATTTTAAAAGATCTGCAATGATTTAAGAATTTTTTTGTTTGAATTGGTTTAAGTATATCTTTTATGTGATCATCTTCTAAGTATTTTAAATCGTCAAGCTCTAAAACGCCTAATTCATGCAGTTTTTCCGAAAGCTGCGTCACTTTTTCATCGCCAATGGTTGGCAATGCACACACGATGAATTCCTCCATTCCCTAAATTTGAGGGGGGAAAAAAGGACTTATGAAGCAGCTTTGTAAAAATACCGTAAGAATAGATAAAGTGGATAATAAAAATAATATCAGGTGTAATGCAGGGTTGATGTAATCACATTAGGGATACAACAAATTATTTCATTTTTGACAAAACAAAAAAAAGTTTTACTTCACCCCAAAAAAGAAAAACTACGATATCCGGGATGAAATATTCCAAAAAAGATGAGAATTCTTAGTTTAAACTTTTAAAACAGCATTCTGTGCAGTGTAATTGGAAAAAAAAATTATATATAATTTTATGGAAGGGGGGGGGGTGATATAGACTATTACCTCAAAATATTGAACAGTTATTATTTCGACATCGAAACTAAGGATTATGAAAAGCATTTGAACTTGTTCTGTTAAGCAGCGTTTCCCAAATATTTTTGACTCAAGACACCCTTTTTTAAAAGGTATTCCAAGCTGTTCCCTTAAACGCCCAACCTTAAGTAAGAATATGATTAATCACAACTAACAGTGGAAAATAAGTACGACAATTGTACTAGCATTTCCTGATTACGAGATTCTGATGAAAAGAAACATGGAAAGTCGCATAGGTTTCATAATTATCTGTGAAGTTATAGTAAAATTTCGTCATGGCTCTGCAAAGACTCCATAGCTTTCCAGGATGTCTCAGCTCATAATTTCAGAATCGCTGGCCTAGGATTCGAAAATATCATATTTCCAAAAATATAGAAAGTATCTGATATTTTGATACACATATATCCAATGTTATCAACCAGCGCAAACTAGTCTTTATATAGTAACACATCCTCAAATCACTGTTTATTTTATTGGACTTAAAAGTAGTGTTTTTTTTTTTCTATTTATATCTAAATGTACATTTTATGTAAAATACACGTACTTTAAATGGTATTTTTTTAAAAATATTATTTACCGTCATTTGCGAAATGTGATAATTTAATGCTTTAACCATAAAATATAACATAACATATTTTGATATTGACTATGATATCGGATACTATTATATTCATACGCATACATATTACATTGATGGTTAAAGTCACGGGAAAACATCACAGTATCGTTCATCAATATAAAATATCACGTAAAAAAAAACATGAAAAATTTATTTAAAACCATTATGTTATATTTGCATAATTTATTGTAACATACTATGTTAATATGTTTCATAAAATAAATATTTTACTTTAAATTTTAATTAATTTTAATTGAGCTGTTTTAGCATAGTTGTTGTACTCACTTTTCGTTTGTTAGCTACTTTTAGACAGCTATATCATTCAGAAATAAAGAAATGTGCACTAGTCATAGTCAGTGCGTAGTCATAAGATATTTTCCTTTTATTTTAAATCAACTTTTAACTTCTAACTAGATTTTAAGCGAGGTTGAAATTGTTAGATTTTCTATAATTTTATGTATTTCAAATAAAAAGGAATATTTTGAATTACACTGCCGATATGTTAATACATCATATTGATTAGTACTTCCCTTAGGCCTTTTTAGGAGGGAGTTGAGCCCTGTTCCTTCAATGTTAACATTCGATGCGCCCTGCCCTCTTTTTTGCAGTTTTTAACGTGCCCTCCTTGTTTCCTTACCAAAACTTCATCACAAAGGCAAGTTTTTGGCCTTGAAACTCATTTCCCTTGTTTCCTTTAGTTAACATGACTTAAATATGATTTTTTAAAAAAAATTTAACAATATTTTCAACTAAACATTAAAAAAATTCTCAGTAATTATTCTAAACATAGCTACAGGAGTAAATATACAGTAAAAATACTGTTGGGAAATACTTGGATATTGGATGCATGTAGTATTTAAGCTGAATGCACCCTATTTGCTTCAAATTTTGTTTTTAGAAATGCCCTATTAATTGAATTAAAGTGGGCTTTTTTATAGAGATGCACATTGCCCATTTTTTGTCTGGAGGAAGCACTAATAAATATCATATGTCTTTCTAGTTTTGTTTTGCTTTAAATGAATAACATTAATGTAATTAATAAGTGTAAATTTTATTTTTCAAATATCGTAGTTCGAAAATTAAATATAGAAAATATTATATTTTCTAATTGAAAATCGGATATATTTATCGAGATATATATCGGGGAATCCTGCATTGTTTTAAGAATAATAATATAAATGTTAACCTTATAATGACGTCCAAAAATGTCTATTTCCGGGGTGAAAATAACCGTAGATTATTTTTAAGCATGATTTACTTGGTTCTTTTAGTAAGAAAACTTCATTCAGATTCAAAAAATTAAAGGTAAAAGGTATTTTAATTACAGCTGAAATTTTCACTATTCATGATTTATATTAGTTCTTAAATTAAAAACTGTCTTGTGTAACTGTAAATACATTTATTACAATAGCGTTCGGCGAAGATCAAATAGTAACCTTAATGTTCGGTTTTAAAAAAATGTATCATCTCTTGATCATACTATTGATAATAATCAATAAGAGCATGTTTCAGGACAACTATCACATCTGTTCCATACTTATGACTACCAAGAGGATAAAAGTCCAACAGATCATTAAATGATATACATTTTACATTTTGGTCAGCGCATTGAATATATACATTACTTCTGGTGCAGTGAATAAATTTAGTTACATCTACAATAAAATGTATTTTCTCTTTTAATACTAGCATAAATAAAATCTTTCCAAGGTATATAGTACTTTCAAATCGTGATACAGGAATTAACATATCTTTTTTATAAAAAATTCCCCGAAATGTAACTTTATAACACATTAATGCTTGTGAGTGACTATTTCCAATAGCAACTATAACAGCCTTTTGTATGCTCTCAGCAAACAAAGAAATTTGAAATGCTGTTGCAGAGTCATATTCTATGTCTACAAACATTTCTCCAGTTGCCAGATAAGATTGTAACAGTTGATGTCTTTCACTTAATGTTTTTGTTATATTTATAAAATTCTGACAAGAACGAGCACATTTCTTAAAAAATGAATGTTTGGATTCAAATCTCATAGTCCACATTTTCATTAGTGGTCCAAATTCTAAAATTAAATTAGGGTAATGTTGTAAGAAATGGTGCTTTGGACGGAGAGGGACGTTTTTAAATGTATTGCTGCGTAGTTCTAAGTATTCCTCAATAATATTTTGAAGGTAATAAATCTGTTGATGGGATATTTGAGGTGCACAGATTAATTCAACAATTTCATGAAGAATAACAATTAACTTTAAAATAATAGTGTCTCTCTGCATGAATTCGAAAAACATAACTGGAAATAAACGTAAAAATGTCCAATTCTGGACTGCATGGCCTGACAGTTTTCCTGAATTTATATTAATTTCAGAAGCCTTGTCCTTGCTCTCACAAACATCATAATCAAACAAATTTATTTTGTGATTGACGAATTCAACAGTAAACAATTTATCTTCTTTGATTAAGTGTTTTATGCACAAAAAGAGATCATAAGCCACTACTCCTTCGAATAAGTCATGTCCAAGACATGGTGGTAAGCCAGGTTGACAAACATGAAAAAAGCTCAATTCGTTAAATATTGAATTAAATTTTATTCCTTCACAGTGGATCTCAGTGAGGTTATTGTGAGGTATATTCCACCGTCTCAAAATTATTTTAAATCAATAGAGTTGACAGCTCCTAAATTAAATTAATTAATTAATCCTTTAAATCCTAACGTCGCTGGTGCAAAAATGTTAACAGGTTCTAAATTTCCGCACTACAATAGCATCAAATTTCTAGTTTGCAGATCAATAGCCATTCCAATAAACTTAATTACAATTACTGCTACTATATCCGTTAAAAAGCATCATTGGAATAACGTTATTAGTATTAAGTCCTTGAAAATCCAAATTAAAATACTCCCATCCCTACTGACAAATAAAAAATAATTATTTTTTGTCAGAATGTGAACAAATAATTTAACTATAAATCTAAGCTTCTTCCATCTGATTAAAAAAATCCGCATTGGAATAAGGACAATTCTCTTTAAAAATCTCCATTACGATCGAAGCATCCCCCCCCCCCCCAACAACAAAGACAATCGACAAAAAATGATTACTTTATTTAATTAAAATGAGCATGCATAGTTTAGTTTAGCGTAACCTGTGAAAATCCCTATAAGAAGAACGACAACGGTCACTTAAAGCTCCCATTACAATTTAAAAGAAAATAACTTTCTCCATCGAGGAAAATATAATTAAATTAAAATACACATAAATAATTTAACCAAAGATTCAATCATATTCTGCATATTAATAAACAATTCTTATTTGAGTTTGAACATATCAATAGAAACTGAAATTATGGTAGCTAAAAGAATAATTTAATACTTTTATAAACGTATTTCATAGATTATTTTGAAAAAATAATTACACAATACCACGTAAACTTATTGAATAGAATACCTACGCTGTTACATATCACATATCGTCTATCAGAAACTAATATCTTGGTAGAAGTCGCAAAAAAGAAAAAAAAAGATAATGTAACATTTTAAATGGTAGAAAAAATAACAGCTTCCATTCTGAAAAGCACTTGCGGTCAGTACAAAAAAAAAAAAAAAAAAACTAGAAAAATGTATGTTAATGAAACAATTTTTACATCTTAATCAATTCTTACACACACAATTTCTGAAACTGTACCAATTTTTTTTGTAAGAATTTGTTTTACCATATAATTTGGTTTACTGGGAAAAATTATCTCTCCCTTGAATTCAATATATTATGTTTTACATAATAATATCAAGTTATATTTTGCTATAAAAGCTATTTACTCACAACTTTACTTGCTATAAATCAATAAGGTTTTTTACCATATGACTTCTTTGAACCAAGTCAATTTTTTTGGAAGAAAGTTGATAACATTTTCTTCTTTTAGTTTCTTAGAAAAATGTTGTACACACAAAATAAATTACCATTTCACAAAATTGTTCATGACTCATTATGCGGTTACCTTTTTTAATTATTAATAAGTATAAAATCATTAAGATATTGTATTTTTGAAACACAATATTATATCATTCAAGTATCAAAACGTCAACAAAACATTTTAACGAATTGATACTACTGATATAATTTTGTGAATACATTTTCATTTTTAGTGACAAAAGCAGAAACATAATACTTTGATGTGCAGGGAATTGAATTATCTTATAACTGTCACTATCAAAGGTAATGCTTTTTTGTAAAAAACTTAAGACTTGCCAGATTTCTGAAAGAGTTCTACCGGAACACCGTAATCTCCCTTCCTCCTCTTCTATGTGTTGGGTATTCAACGGTACGTACCCCCGACTGGTTTTTTCACTCTTTGAAACAGGGGTAATAATAAGTTGCAAAAGCATATAAAGTTAGACATTTTATTTTTGATATGAATTAGTTACTTTCATAAGAAATGTTACAAATGAGGAATAAACATTTGAACGATATTCGTCCTTTCCATAGGCTAGATTTTTTTTTAGAAATTTTTTTTTTGTAATCTTGTAAAAAGCTTCACAAGCTAATCCAGTATAATTTTATACGCCTCAATGTTACAAAAGGCAAAGTAATTATCCGAAATAACACTTCACAGTAATCATTTTTAAATTCTTTGGTCATCTATGATTAAATTTATCTTTTACCGGG
Source organism: Uloborus plumipes (assembly GCA_038373865.1). NCBI lineage: Eukaryota > Metazoa > Arthropoda > Arachnida > Araneae > Uloboridae > Uloborus > Uloborus plumipes. Next base: position 18,050 of record JAXGGA010015760.1, read on the forward strand.
ACACGAAGTGAACCACCGGGATTTCGTCTGAAAACCCGGGACTGTCCCGGTCAAACAGGAACTTCTGGCAAGCATAAGGATACTGAATATAAAAAAATTATTTAAGAAGTAAAGCATTTTGAAATGTAACCACTATAAATTTCTGCATTTAATTTTTTACTCTAGAAATTTCAAACCAACATTTCGACAGAAACTAAGGTTTGAAAGTTATTTTAAAAAATTGACAGCCGGGAGAAAAATTCAAATAAAAGTGCGAAGTTTAACAATTAATGGGAAAATGAAACAAACTATAAATAATGAATGGAAATAAAATAAATGAGATTGAATTCTTACCTTTTCAGAAGAGCCAAAAGTGTGGATTTCCTTCTTGTTGAAGAGTTTGCGCGGCAAATCCAATTGCAAGTGGTGTGTGATCGTTATAAAAAAAAAAATTGGCGACATTCCATAATTTTTGGCGTGCGTGATAAAATTAAAAGAGCATGGGTAGCTGTAGCAAACAGTAATATTTGAAGCAGTTAGAAACAAAAGGGTGTTAGTGTCAAAACTTAAAATTCGGAGATAACTAGCACAAATGGTGGGTGATCTCTTCTGATTTGGAGCAGGATTTAGCAATAGAAACCCTGGCAGGTGCTAATATATTCCAGACAGGGAGTCTATTCTAGAATAACATGCTGTAGGACATTTTTTTCATGAAAGCCCGCCTTGGAAGTTAGCGCACATTTTACTTCATTTCAGCTTTCATTTTGTCACTCAGATTCCCTTACATTTCGCTGCCTCATTTTTTCATGTGGCTGCTTTAAAAGGTTTTAACTATCGCTATCATTTCGAAATTTTATTCAAAGAACAAAGCAGAATGTTATAATGAGTTTTAAAAAAGCTGGAAAAAATATTTCTGATTACTTTGTTAATGAGTAACTAAAAATAGGTGTTTCTTACAAACTTAGGGCCCTGACTCCACATTGACGTAAAGCAGCCGGATTTTCGGTTTCTGCTTTCGGTTTCGTTTGCCTTTTCCGCTGATGTGGAGCAGAGGGCCCTTAGAGTGCAATTGAAGTGCTTTGAATAATTTAAAAATAATTTTCATTGTTTTAGAGTCCTTCAAAATGAAACTGAATTGCAAAAACCAAAAAAGAAAGAAACTATCTGAATGCTTCTAACACTAGTATTGACAGGGCCGCCGTTTGAGGGGGGATACTGGACCTCTAGTACCGGGGCCCGGAGCTTGGGGGCCCGTAAGGTTATGAACATGTTTTTCCCAGTTTTAGTGTCAATAATTTCATCAAAAAAAAAAAAAATCTCGCTTTCCATTGCCGATTCTCAATATGAAACAATTGCTAGTTTCAACATTGATGAATGAAACACGCTTGCGCAAAGGAAATTGCACCGCTTTTTAAAATCATCTGGCGATACAAATAACGTGAAAATAAAATCAGGTGCACACTTTCGTAACTAAAAAGTTCTTCCAAAAAATTTTTTTCTCTTTTTTTTTTACAATTGCAAATGTGCTGAAACGACGGCATAAAAATATGCAATTTGGGGGGGGGGGGTGCATGGGGGCCCGGCATTAAAATTGGTACCGGGCCTCATTGCTGGTAGCGGCGGACCTGAGTATTGATGTTTCTTATGTAAAATGACCCCTTGGATTTGAATATGACCACCGTTCCCCTCCCTCCTGCCATTAGGTCCCATATTTTGGAAAGGGCGCCCCAGATGAATTCAGTTTTCGACATTTTCATTATTATTTTTGTTTAGATGGGTATGCTTAATTACTCTATTTAAATATCTAAAACGAGTTGAAAGCATATTTCGTAAAACTACAGCATATAAAATTCAAATGCCAGCTGATGCTTAAGCGCCAATTCTGAATCAATTAATATAATAAGTGCCGTAACCATATAAACGGAAATTTTCTGTTTCCAAAATTTCTAAACTTATATGTTTCCGTTTTTTCATGGAACATATACGTGTTTGAAGCTTTACGGAAATGTTCTGTTAAAATCAGAATAATTCTTTCTGAAAATTCAGTTCTTTTAAATTTGTGACAGACGCAGCAAAAACAAAAACGGAGAAAAACCGTTTTCGTCGCTCCAACTCGGCGATTCACGTAATATTTCCGTTTTTTTAAGGAAAAAATACGTTTTGAAGCGATAACGGAAATTCTCTGTTAAAATCAGTAAAAAAAGTCCTGAAAATTCAGGTTTTTTTTAACAGTGTAGTATTTTGAAACAATAAAAGTTACAATTAAGGTTTACCGAGCTAAGCCTTGGCTTGAAATGTCGCATTTAAAATTGATTTGAACAACAATGTAACGATTTTGACGGTTGAGCAAAAAATTTAACTTTTTCAAACTTCAATCGCTTATAAGTCGCTTAAACGTGGATTTTCGAGATTCTCGTTACGCGGCGCTAGCGGAGAAACGTTCTAAAGAATGCATTTTTTCTAATCTTTCGAATGAAATCAAAATGGAGACGATACGATAATTATTTCGCTAGATAGAGTCAATTTTGTGCCCAAAAATTGAAGTTCGAATAAAAAACGAACCGACACTTTTTAGAGGGTGGGTCTAATTTTCGTCAATAGCCCGCGGGATAAGCTTCAAAATCATAAATTTTCATGCAATTCGATAAAGAAATGAGCGAGTTTCGACCGGGTATAGGATTCGGCTTAGAGAAATAATATATGGAGATTAATTTATTATTTTCATTAAATGAATTCGAATGATACCAATTTATCTGGAAATTGTGACTCTAAAAAGTGTTTTGCTAAACCTAATTGAAAAAAAAGGGTTAAGAAAAATGGACGGGGGGGGGGGAGATTTTGTGCCGTTGAACTTGGGGGAATGGGCACCCCTGATTGTTACTATCAAAATGTAGTAAAAACTTGATCTGATTTAGCTGATATCACTAGACTACTTGTTAATTTAATTAAAATATGTATTAAAATATCTAAAAAACATATATTTCAGGTTGAGAGAATGATTTATTCAACTTTAATTTGTGTTACCATAATATCAATTCAGAATACATTTGCAGTTCCTGTTAAAAATTCGAGGTGAGTATACATGCCTTAATTCTGGTATTTAAACTTATTGAATCGAGTATGAACTACTAGGGCTCTTCAATAAGAATCTCAAACTAATTAATTTCTTGACTTTTTTTTAAAAATCAGAAATATTTTTGAATTAATTTATTATTTTCATTAAATGAATTCGAATGATACCAATTTATCTGGAAATTGTGACTCTAAAAAGTGTTTTGCTAAACCTAATTGAAAAAAAAGGGTTAAGAAAAATGGACGGGGGGGGGGAGATTTTGTGCCGTTGAACTTGGGGGAATGGGCACCCCTGATTGTTACTATCAAAATGTAGTAAAAACTTGATCTGATTTAGCTGATATCACTAGACTACTTGTTAATTTAATTAAAATATGTATTAAAATATCTAAAAAACATATATTTCAGGTTGAGAGAATGATTTATTCAACTTTAATTTGTGTTACCATAATATCAATTCAGAATACATTTGCAGTTCCTGTTAAAAATTCGAAGTGAGTATACATGCCTTAATTCTGGTATTTAAACTTATTGAATCGAGTATGAACTACTAGGGCTCTTCAATAAGAACTGATCAAAATTTTTTTCGGGTAAATAAACAAATCAAAGTTTCGAAAAAAGATAATGCATGTGTAGTGAGAAAAGTGAACACTCGATCCCTAAAACTTTAAGGTCATAACGTCAGCATTATTGGAGTACTTTTTAGTTGGAGAACTTTGCGAGTACGAGAATTTTTAACGTCTCCCATACAACATTTCCCATCAAACCCGGGACACACCGGTTACGAGTCCGACGCCTTACCGGTCGAGCCACTACTGCCGCTATTCGTAGACACAAAACGCAGCGAAACGGGGAAGGGGTCAAATACCACGTTTGTACACAAAGAGTCACCTTTGTGTACTAAGATTAAAGTTAATTTTCAAACTTTAATGATATGAGAAATGAAGCTACTTTGTAGAACAGGAAGCTTCTAGCTTTTCAGTGATTTTTCACACAAAGTAACTCCGGTATACCTGTTATATTTAAAACACGAAAAAGTGGTCAAAAAAAATTTTTTATGACATTGACATACACTGCTCGACATTGAAAATGCAACACCAAGAAGGAGTGGTCAGAAATTCATGCAAATTTTACCGTAGACGCACGTCACTGAGTTATGCAAATGATATGAAATGCGCAGCTCTCCGACGCACGTGAAGTAAGATATAAGAGAATGAAGTTGAAAAGTGGGCTATGTTCATGTTGGTTTTTCTGCCAGACTAATTATCGGAGAAATTTGGTTTTTGTCTCGAAGGATACGTGTGATAGGAGGAAATGCCACGGCGTCCTCAACGAAGACACTTCCAGCATATAGACGACTTTACAAGGGGTATGGTGATCGGACTGAGAAGGAGAGATTGGTCCATACGTCAAATTGCAGCTGATACCCACATGGATGCAAGCACTGTGCATCGGCTGTGTCGGAGATGGTAGGAAAGAGGAAATGTAGCCACATTGAGGGGTGCAGGTGCAGCCAGAGTGACGTCAGACCGCTTGGATCGACGGATTCACCGACAAGCTGTGGCGGACCCGCAAGTCACTTGTACGTCGATTCTGCAGCACGTGCCAGGTACCCTGGATGTTCCTGTGTCGACCAGAACCATTTCCCGTCGACTGGTTGCACGTGGCCTGCAATCACGGCGCCCGCTAAGAAGACTGCCATTGACCTCACAGCACAGACCGCAACGTTTGGAATGGTGCCGGACCAGAGCGACGTGGATGGCAGAATGGCAAACCGTAGTGTTCTCAGATGAATCCCGCTTCTGTTTGTCCAGCGATAGTCATCGCATACGTGTGTGGCGTCGACGTGGAGAAAGATCGAATCCGGCTGTAACTGTGGAACGCCCCACAGCGCGACAACGTGGCATAATGGTTTGGGGCGCTATTGCATACAATTCCGTATCACCTCTAGTTCGTATTCGGGGCACTATGACGGCCGAACGATATGTAGATAATGTACTGCGGCCGGTGGCAATCCCCTACCTTCAGGGTCTGCCAAATGCAATTTTTCAACGGGATAACGCCCGGCCTCACAGTGCTCGAATTAGCCAACATGCTCTACGAGGTGTACAGATGCTTTCCTGGCCACCATACTCTCCTGACTTGTCACCAATCGAACATGTGTGGGACGTGATTGGACGCCGTTTGCAGAACCTGTCACTGCCTCGTTCAGAGGACGAACTGTGGCAAATGGTTGAAAGGGAATGGAGTGCCATCCCTCAGGACACCATCCGCAGGCTTATTGACTCCATGCCTAGACGTGTTTCTTCGTGCATCGCTGTCCGCGGTGGTCGTACTTCTTACTGAGCCGACGCCGTCCTTGCTTTAAATTTTGCTTATTTATTTTGAAATAAATATCACTTATTGTTCCATGCTGTCTCTGTCTTCTTACCAAATTTCATCAATTTCTGACCACTCCTTCTTGGTGTTGCATTTTCAATGTCGAGCAGTGTAAATAAACATTGAAGATATTGAACATGTCAAATTGCGTTGAAAATTTAATCATTATATTTGCTGTTAGAGGATGAAGAGAAGAATTTTGTTCAAAATTTTGCAATTTTTTTTTTAATTTGACTGTGTGTAATGCTAATACATTAAGTAATGTAATCTGCAAATATTAGATGTAAACAACGTACTACAAATCTTGCAACGAAATCCCTGAAATCTCTTAATGTATCAGTAATTTTAAATTTCCCTTTAATAAAATAGGATGATTAAATTTGTAACTAGATAATCTAAAACTTCTTCATGGATATTATATATCCAAGTCTGTTTACATAATCAGAAATAGAAACTTTCAAAAGTATTAATCCGCATTTCAAGTACATGTTTAATGCAAATCAAATAACTTAAAGTAAAATCTTTACTAATAATACAAAGCTGTAGAGTTTGTTTCTTTGTTTGTTTGTTTGCTTGAACGCGCTAATCTCAGGAACTACTGGTTCGATTTAAAAAATTCTTTTTGTGTTGAATAGTCCATTTATCCAGGAAGGCTTTAGGCTATAGGAGTTATTGTTGTAACTAAAAATAATAATGTAAAAAATAATAAACTCTACGAAAAGAATTAGTTTCCTCTCTTCTCGAGAGATGACGCTCATAAAGAGTATTGCTAAGCTTTTGCAACTGTGGAGGCGACCTCTACTATCAATGGTTGGCAATCAAGCAGTTGCTTTTGCCTTTTAATGTGGATTAGTTTCCACTCTTCTCGAGAGATATCGTTCGTTAAAATTATTTTTTTAGCAACTGTATAGAAAGCGCTGGTTGACAATTGCTCTAGCCTCGAGCGTCTTGCTTCTTGCCTCATGGCTTAGATCACGAAATAGTTTTCGTGTTTTTCTTTGATATTGAGGTATATAATTTGTTTTGTAGGATTTTTCTTTCAACTTTTGTCTTCCTCATTTCTGCATTGTTAGTATTTGTTCTTCATTTGTGGTTGTTCTTTGCAACTTTATTATTATAGTGTACCTCAGGTACTTAACTAAGCACATAATTTAAAACCATAGTATATTTATATAGGATATTGTTTTCTTATTCTTTTAACCTTTTTTTTCTTATGTAATAGGTAGGTAAGTAGGTTTCAAATGAGTCAAACCTTCTTTTTTTTAATGATTTAAGATAGCTACTAATCTAAGTAAATAATATGATTCGTCATATTTTTGTAACGTTTTTACTATTTTGTATCATTGGTACTAAACACACAATTTAATTGCATAGTATTTTTATATTGGGTAGTGTGTAATTATTCTTTTAACGTTTTTTCCTTATGTATCACGTATATACGTTGGCTTCAAATGAGTCTAACATTTTTTTAATAGTTGCATATAGTTACTAATCTAAATAAATAATTTGATTTGTCATGGTTTAGTACAACATGGGTACATATCTAAACACATAATAAAAGTTCGTGGCATTTTTATATTGGGTATTGTGTTGAGTAGTACATTTCTACAGAGGTAGCCCATGCAACACCGGGCCACGCAGCTAGTAAGAACTAAAACAGGCTCTGCAAGAACAGAAATTTAATAACGAAACATTGTGGTTGACCAAAACATAAATTACATTTTTTTATTATAATTATTTCGCTTTCGAACACTTGCTCATTTGAGTTTTCATGTTTAGAATAACACCTGTGGACCTCGTCTATGAATGCGTTCGTAAAATTGATGATGGAAACTACAGCAAAGCGCCCATCCTCTTGCTGCACGGTTTGGGAGGAATGAAGAGCAATTGGGATGGAACCTATGAAACCTTGGCATTTAAAACTGGAAGAAGGGTAAGGGGTGTTTCTCACAAAAAAAAAAACAGGACAAAATGATTTTTTAAATTCTCAAAATTAAAGTTTATTGAAATGGTAACTTAATGATTTTATATTGAAAACATGTATACTAATAAATAATTTTCCATATTTTCATTGGTTACAACCCAAGTTTTTGTACAGTTAGCTGCTGATTTCTGTAAAGTTGGATTGTTTTTGCATCATTTCTGTCACGCTTTTTTAATTGAAAAGTCGTGCTCTTTACATTTTTAAAACACAGAAATCCTTTTTTCACACAGAATATAACATAATAAATTATAATGCATGAATTTTTGACATTTTTGAAGTAATATTAACAACTAAAAATAATAGCAAACCGATATTTGTAGTTTTTGACAATTTTTCAAGGTCAAAGTTACCTAAACTAAATCTAATTGCTACTGCATCCATTAAACACATTTTATTTTACTTACTAGCTGCCAGGGCAGCTAGATTAGCTTCCTGCGGCATGTTGATGCATTACGTCTCCCCTCTCTAACTTTTACCTCATTCTGAAGTTATATTATTTGATATAATTTAATGTTCATTCGATTTCAAGACATACCACGCACGTGGCCCGGCGTTGAAAGGGCACTTCGTGCCCTGAAAGTAGTGAGAAAAAAATTTAAAGAAACTACTCCCCGCCAAGGCGGCTCGCTTACAGGCGCTTCACGCCTTTACTTTTTTCCTATATAAAAAAAATCATTCGAATTATTGAGATGCTTCGCGTCTTCAAGATGGTGAGGAAAGTTTCAGTAAGTTCAGCTCGCTCAAAGGAAAAAAGCAGACATAGATATTCAGTTTTTAATATAAGTAGATGGCTCTTCAACAAATGAATGTTTCAAAATATTACAAGTAGCTAGCGATAAAAATACTATGTAAGTCGCCCGCTTATGAGTTTCGTGTTTGATTTAGTTAAGCCTTCATTCCAAATTCGCATTATCATTTTTATTACTGTTTCATGGCAACCACGTTTTGCAATGCAACAATGGCTTTCATATTTAATCATTTATTAGGCTTAATCGCTTTAAATTTGACCACTTATTAATTGATATCTTCGCTAATTAAAATCGTATAATTATATGAATTGAAACTAATGAAGCTTGAAAAATTACCTATCTATCGGTACCTGGCTCGACTTTCAGTTCATTGGCGTTCAGGAGAAAGAAGCGTGACATAGAAAGATAGTTAGAAAGAAAGATAGTTAGAAAGAAAGATAGTTAGAAAGAAAGATAGTTAGAAAGAAAGATAGTTAGAAAGAAAGATAGTTAGAAAGATACTCAGTTTTTAATATAAGTAGACTAGCTGCGTAGCCCGGCGTTGCACGGGCTGTAATGTAGTGAAGGCAGTTTGAGAAAACTACTCGCCACCAAGGCGGCTCGCCTTTAAAGAAATGAGGAAAGTTTAAACAGTTTACTCGTCGTCAAGGCGGCTCGCCTTTACAGTAGCGAGGAAAGTTTCAGTTCACTACTCGCCGCCAAGGCGGCTCGCCTTTAAAGTACCAAGGAAAAGTTTAATAAACTACTCCCCGCTAAAGCGGCTCGCTAAAAAGCTTTCCTGCATCAAAGAATCAATCGAATTATTTGCACATACTTCCTCAAAAATAAAGACGATGTCAAGTAGCGCATACTTAGCACTCTCCCTAAATAACAAATAAAATTCCTTTCCAAAAACAATTATTTCCAAACCGCTTTCTTCCTGTAAAATTAATTGCAAAATTCTAAACGAAAAAGTTCTTTTAATATTTGGATCGCAGCCAGAAAAAGTCCATTCTAAAAACAGCAATTGCAATTTTATTTAAAAACACATTTTCAAAATGGTACCAGAGAAAAAATATGTCATTAATAATTAGAATAAAAACAATTGTTAGAATTTTGTTTAAACACGTATTCAAAATGACAATGGAAAAAAATAACACTCTTTCATTTTAAAAAGTTCAAATTAATTAACGTTTTAATTTAGGGCCGAATTCAAGTGAAACACCATTGCAATCGCTTCGAGGCGTTTGCATATTGCAACCGCTACTGTAAGTCGAATTCAAGTGAATTCGTTTCACTTGAATCCAAATTTTGGAATTTGCGATTGCATTGGTGAGTTGCGATCGTCCGTGTTTCACTTGAATCCCTGCCTTAAAATCGCAACGGAAAGAAATAAATATCTTGGAGCTTTAAATAGTTCAATAATTTAATTAACGTTTTAATTCAAAATGGCAACGGTAAGAAAAAATGTCTTGGAAGTTTAATCATTTATTAGGCTTAATCGCTTTAAATTTGACTACTTATTAATTGATATCTTCGCTAATTAAAATCGTATAATTATATAGATTGAAACTAATGAAGCTTGAAAAATTACCTATCTATCGGTACCTGGTTCGACTTTCAGTTCATTGGCGTTCAGGAGAAAGAAGCGTGACATAGAAAGATAGTTAGAAAGAAAGATAGTTAGAAAGAAAGATAGTTAGAAAGAAAGATAGTTAGAAAGAAAGATAGTTAGAAAGATACTCAGTTTTTAATATAAGTAGATTGTTATCTAAAATAGTATATTTAGTGTCTAGTGAAACACCAAGTATCTTGTAAAACAGCAGTCGAAAACTTTGTACTGTTAAAATTAATTTTTCAAAACTCACACTCCTGCTTCGAACCAACTTATTTTTGCGCGAACATTTTAGAATATACTATTGCTAAAATCAAAATTCAGACTAAGAGCCGAATTCAAGTGAAACACCATTGCAATCGCTTCGAGACGATCGCAAATTGTCATCGCTTGGAAGTCGAATTACATTGGAATCGCATCTCGTTGCGATTGTAACGTATCCAAATTTGGGAATTTGCGATTGCATTGGTGAGTTGCGAT
>JAXGGA010015761.1:0-28282 GCA_038373865.1 Uloborus plumipes
TTTCAAATGTTTCAAAGCTAGAAATCATTGAAAAATACTCAATGCAGTATATTTATTAACCGACTTCAACAAAGGAGGAGGTTATACAATTCGTCGGAGAAATTTTTTTTTTTCGGTATGTTACAAGATTACTCGAAGATGCCTGGACCGATTTCAAAAATTCTTTTTTTGTTAGAAAGGTCTTTCTTTCCGATTGGTCCCATCCTCTCGTGGTCCGGGTTCGATAACGGGAACCTGCAGAAATCTTTCGAAAAAGAAATTGGGATCACAGTAATCGTAATAATGACCATTTTGAACGCCAGGCTTCTCTGGATTGCATAATGAAATTCCTTTCTATGGTCTTTTTGAAAATTTTAAACCGAGTATCTTTCTATGTCTTGCTTTTTTCTCCTTAACTCCAACGAACTGAAAGTCGTACCAGGTACTAATTGATTCGTAATATTTCAGGTTTTATTAGTCTTAATTTACATAAGTTTTGATAAAGGAATTCTGAAGAAAGTGAGGAAAATCTCCAAATTTTTGCTCAAATTTAAAGCGATTTGTCCTAAATGATTAAATATGAAATACATTGTTACAAAACGTGATTGATATAAAACAGTTATTATAATGATAATAAAAATTTTGAATGAAGGCTTAACTGAAGCAAACATGAAACTCATTAGCGTGCCATGCCACGTACGTAATACGTCGTAAAATTTTATGAACCGCCAGCATCTAGTGTTGTTTTGAAATATAAATTAGTTGAAAAGCCGTTAATATTTAGCCTTTGGTTAAACTAGTACTCAAATAAATACTAGAGAATAACAAGGATTACTTTTAGTGTCAATCGTTTAAAATTTTAGACGGGTTGATACTTTCGTTCTTTTTTTTTCCTTACATAGTTTGTTTTATGAAGCATTTGCTTAAGCAAATTAGGTGAAGCTTTGTAATGGAAACATTACCTTTTTTCATATGCACATTTACACTAAAGAGAATAAAATCAGATATTTTTGGAAAAAAAAATTGAACCGACTTCGGAACTTCACTCGGCAAGTGCTCTAAAAAGTAAAAAATAATTTATTCTTTGAACACCATCGACACTACATTTAAACATAAGTTTTGAAGTCGGTGCAAAAACTATAGGTGAAATGATGTTTATCTACATTTTGCCGACATTTTTCAGAGAAACCATTGAAAATTAAGAGCTGAATATTTGTACCATTACATAAATATGTGGTTGTCAATGTAGTGTATGCGAATGCTATTAAAGAACCTGGATTCATTGCAATTTATATATATAGTTAAATTATAGTTTCGTATGATTCTATATAGTGTTTTTGCACTGACTTCAAAACTTATGTTTAAATGTAGTGTCGATGGTGTTCAAAGAATAAAATTATTTTTTACTTTTTAGAGCACTTGCCGAGTGAAGTTCCGAAGTCGGTTCAATTTTTTTCTCCAAAAATATCTTATATAGCTTTTATTTTAAAACTAAAGTTTTTTTTGAACAAATATAACGAAATGTAATATTTAAACATATTGTTAAATTTTTGTTGTGTTTTAACATATTGTTAATAAATATTTTATTAATTATTGAATGCATTCTGGCTTCAAATGTTCAATACGCACATATTTTTAATTGAATATAAATTTCTATTATGCTTTTATCATGAGGAACAATTTTGAGTTAAAAAGACGATCTTATATGATAATAATTGTAACAGAAAATTTGCTGCATAAATTTCCGGCCGAAGCGGCCGAATCACAACTCATGCTTCGACCAGACCGAAGCTTCGGCAAAATGGCCGAAGCTTCGTTCCATCTCTAGTTATGAATAACAGGTACCTCTTTAAAAAGCAAAACAATAAAACTAGGGTCCCTGCTCCACATCAGCGGAAAACGCGAGCGTAAAGCAGAAACGTAAAATGGATTAAATGGTGTTCCTATGGAAAGTACCCGGATTTTTGGTTTCTGCCTTCGGTTTCGGTCGCGTTTTCCGCTGATGTGGATCAGGGCCCTAAGGGAATAAGAAAATAAAGTATGAAAATAAAGGAAAATATCACATTAAGTATAATATGAAAATAAAGTACAGTTAAATAGACTTACCTTATTCTCTTTGTTCCACTAATCTATGGTGTGTTGAAATGTTGATCTTGCTGGAAAAAATGGTTGACCATCTCCACACTAATTTTCTTTAGATTGTCTGAAGAAGCTTTATTAAACCGATTCATTTTAGTTTGCTTTGTTAAACCATTTTCAATGGAGTGAATGAAAACAAAAGCTGCAGCACAGTGGTTGACAGCTGAACACTCAGCTCACTTCAGCTGATATTTGTGACGTCATAGAGCCCATGCCTTGTTTTCAAAATTGGATATTTAAAATAATTTTAAAATAAACTGTTGGAAAATTAAAACTATTTTCTGGCTTCAAGTTATTTATTTATTTTTTTGTTTATTCTCTAAATTTCAGTGATTAAAAGTTGCAGTATAAGTAAAAGCAGAAACACTCCCATTTTGATCTTAAGGGTCATTCCATCGTGACTAACGTAGCATTCAGAGTTGATTTTGTAACTGTTTTTACTTGTAACTTAAAGGATAAAAAATATTTTTTAGTTATGCTGGTGGATTTACAATGTACATGGTATCTATGTATTATTTCTGCTAAGAATTTAAAACAAAATTGCTGACAGTAGATATTTTTTCAACCAAAATAGCAGCGTGACTAACGTAACATTTTTGCAACCCTGAAAATGAATGCTCATGTTGTGAGGCAAAAATTTCTCAAAGTTAAGCAAGTGTTAAAAATTGAATGATATATTTGAAAAATGTGTAAAATTGGCTTTTAAAAACATAAAACACGTTAATTAAATCTTAATTTTCTTTAGTCTTAAGTGTCACTTTTACTCAAGAAGGAGTGTGACTAACGTAACCATCGAATAACAAGCAGTAGACACACTAAAAACTATTTATTATGGCTAATCTCAGTGATAATTAAAATACTTTTTCCATTTTTTAAAACTTTTTATGTTGTAGGATTTTTACTTATTTATTTATTTATTTATTGATACTTTTTTCACTTCGGTATTTTTTTTTCTTTGACTAAGGTTGACATTTCTATGGAATGACCCTTAACCTCTTTCTCTTTCTTTGCTATTTTTCAAAACTAATAAACTCGCAATGCACAACTAACAATGGACTTTAACTTTAATAAACCTTTCAAAAGGATATAACTTTCAGCATTATTCCATCCTCGATGAGCTAACGCTTTTATGTGCAACATTCTTACAATTGCATAAACAGACTCAACTCAAATTTCCAGACAGGCAGTTTTATAGGGTCACTGTCCATGGGAGGCGCTTTAGCATCCAGAAACCAAACAACTTCTAGTTCAGTATCTCCATTTGTATTGATTTGGAATGTGAACTTGTTTGACTTTGTGACCATGACATATTAGACATCCCTCCAGTCACCATTAGCAAACACACAATATCTTCTACTGACTGGAATTGTGCCTAGAACCCTCTTATGAGGCCAATGCCTTACTGATCAGGACACAACCTTCCTTCATAAAAACTATCAACCTAGGTTTAAAGAATTAAGAACACTTGATTAGAAAATTTGAAATATGCCGATAAGTGAATCACAACTAATGGAATGCATATTTTCATTAACTAGGTGAATATGTCCCCTAATCTATCTCCTGCCCATTTCCCCCAAAACAGACTGCTGTATGAACAGATTGTTTTCAATTCTCTGAGTCTTGTCGGTCTATCGAGGAAGTTTCCAGTTCTGGCTGTTTACAGGTATTTGTTGTTACATTTATCAAGTTTGTACTGTGGTGTGTATATGGTTTTGTTTGTGCATTTGTCCATAACAAGAATGGGCTGATTTGCCGTTTATTTTTTTTCTTCCATCCTTTTAAAGAATACATTTTTACTGAAAGAAATGAAATAAGAATTAAAAATTAAAAATTTAAAAAATGAATAAGGAAAACAAAATTGTTAAAAAAGAAAAAAAAACTGGGCAATAGAAACAGAATTAACTTTTAAATCGAAATGAGGCAAAACACCAGATTCATGTAACTTTAGCAGTAAAAATTAAAAGAAATCTTCTCTAAACAACGTTATTATGTATAAAATTGAATGTAACCATAAATTAATCACAGTTACATAATATAAACGCAATTTCTTCTGTAGTTAATGCATTAAATGAGGCAATAATTACATAAAGTGGCAATTTTAACATAGCAACAAAAATTGGCAATGAATTATGACAGTAGGCGATTAATAATATTAACCGTTTTTTGTTATTACATGTTATCTTTTATAACTACCTTTTTACATTTTACTTTTTTACATTATATCTTGTTGCTTAATGTATTCTTACTCATTACTTTTGATTTATCTCTCTCCATGAGTCTGTGTTGAGTGTGTACATGCACACTAGAGTCAATGAACTTTGTTCAAGAGCTTCCGCTAGGAAGAAAAAAAATATAATACTATTAACCGCGACCACCTTAAGCAGAGATTACTGTATTTATTTGCTTTCATAAATGTATAGTTTTGAAAACAGTTTTGTCTGTCTGAACAAATATCCCAAGCAGCATCATCTCATCGGCCGGAATTTCTCATCGGCCGATGATCTAATATGTCTTATCAGCCAAACAGAATCCAAGCAGCAAAATCCAATGAGTTTTGCTCGAAATACAATGAGATTTGGAGCAATTTATGAGCAGAACAGTCCTGTGCCGATGAATTTCATTGGGAAACTTGATCGGAAGGATATCGTTTTCCGATGGAATATAGCTCGGCTTATTTTCATCGGGAAGGTTGATCGGAAGGGTATCACTTTCCGATGAAAAGTAGCTTATCGAAAACCATGCTCGGATACTGATCGGAACGATGTCATTGTGCGTTACGGGATCAGTTTACGAGAAGTTTGTTGATCGGCCGAGCAAAATCGGATGAGTTGATGCTGCTTGGGGTATATTTTGTCAACTATATTCAGTAAAACAGCATCAAATGAAGAACCAAACATTGTATTATTTTCTTATTTCCTTTCTTGAATTCACTCTTGAATATTTTTCAGGGGTGAGGCGGAAGTCTCTGAGAAAGATATCCAAGTATTTATTGAGCAGTGTGCTTCAGAGGTCTGTCAAAATTCATGTAAAAACCTAGTGAGTACCATCTTGTTTTTTCTCACAATATCAGGGACAACTGTTATTTGCACTACTAAAGAGAATAATGTTAGAGGGGCTCTTGATTTTCGTTGACAGTTGGTAAATTGTCTTTAACTAACCAAACTGGGCAGAGAACCTGCTGCTAATCGTCACTTTTGTATTTGTATCTTCAAGTGGTGCAACATTGATGACAAAACATCTGTTTTAGAAATTAAACATTGATGATATTGATATATCAACAAAAAAAAAAACGTCGATGTTTTCAAACATTTCACCAATTTACCCATGATTTAGACAGGGTCAGTGTTATCCAACCCTTAGTCCACATTACCTCAAATACTCAAGGCTCTACTATAACTTACAAATTAGAGAAAAGTTTGGACAAACATTTTTTTTTCTCCATCTTCATTAAAAATATTCCACTGTGATAATGCCCTTCAAGTCATTTGAAATCTCAATATGAAAAGTTCTTAAATTTTATTGATATCTCTTGTATTAAATGTATATAATACATTGTTGCTTAGTTTTAAGAAATTTTTTAAAAAGCATAAAAGTTAGAATTCAGAGGTGTAAACATTAATAATTAAACATGAACATTTTTGCTATGAATTATGTATGCTGCAGAAAAGGAAATGAATGTAAATTGATTTAATTTATTGCGCATAAACACGCTAAGCATGAAATTGCCTTAAAATTCCAACTGTAATAACTAATTGAGTGTGCTTCAATGTTCTTTTTTTACTTGTGATTAATTGACTTTAAATTACAAAATTTCACCTTATCCTTAAATTATACTGAGGTAATTTTGCTCAAAATATCAAGCAGATGCGGATCTGAAGGGGGGGGGGGTGGCAAGACCTAAGAGGCAAGACCTAAAGAGAATAATGTTAGAGGGGCTCTTGATTTTCGTTGACAGTTGGTAAATTGTCTTTAACTAACCAAACTGGGCAGAAAACCTGCTGCTAATCGTCACTTTTGTATTTGTATCTTCAAGTGGTGCAACATTGATGACAAAACATCTGTTTTAGAAATTAAACATTGATGATATTGATATATCAACAACAAAAAAAAAAACGTCGATGTTTTCAAACATTTCACCAATTTACCCATGATTTAGACAGGGTCAGTGTTATCCAACCCTTAGTCCACATTACCTCAAATACTCAAGGCTCTACTATAACTTACAAATTAGAGAAAAGTTTGGACAAACATTTTTTTTTCTCCATCTTCATTAAAAATATTCCACTGTGATAATGCCCTTCAAGTCATTTGAAATCTCAATATGAAAAGTTCTTAAATTTTATTGATATCTCTTGTATTAAATGTATATAATACATTGTTGCTTAGTTTTCAGAAATTTTTTTAAAAAGCATAAAAGTTAGAATTCAGAGGTGTAAACATTAATAATTAAACATGAACATTTTTGCTATGAATTATGTATGCTGCAGAAAAGGAAATGAATGTAAATTGATTTAATTTATTGCGCATAAACACGCTAAGCATGAAATTGCCTTAAAATTCCAACTGTAATAACTAATTGAGTGTGCTTCAATGTTCTTTTTTTACTTGTGATTAATTGACTTTAAATTACAAAATTTCACCTTATCTTTAAATTATACTGAGGTAATTTTGCTCAAAATATCAAGCAGATGCGGATCTGAAGGGGGGGGGGGCAAGACCTCCCCCCCCCCCCCCGAGTAACTAAAGATAGCCTAAAGCTGCTTTTTGGGCGCTTATATTTTTATATTCTGAGAAAAAAGCCCCCTGACCCCTTATTCAAGCCCAAAATTAAAATTTATAATTCTTCCATAAATAACCTCCTATAAATGCTCTCGAAATTCAGGAGTAGGATTTGCCTTTGGTATCGAAAGAAATGAACTTTTTAAAAAAAAGTATCAGTGAAAGGAATATTTTTTGGTTTTCGTAATATTTTATTGGGAAAAAAATGCTTTCAGTGTTTTAGACAATCCTAATATTTATATACATGCACATTAGGGTGATTCAAAAAAATTTTTTTTTGAATTTCTCTGGTCTTACCCCGCAGTTTTTTTACATTATTCATGAATGTGATGTATGTAAAATTTTAGCTCAATTAAATAATATTTAGAGGTCGCTCAACGCGATCGAATTCTATTGAAAATTAGCAATTTCGAGAGTTGGAGTATATAGCTTCATTACCCGAAATAATATTATTCTTCATATAAAATTGAATAACTTAAAACGTTAGTTTACTCTACTAAGTAATTAGCCAATAAAATAATAGCTTAAAGTGAGTTGTAACCATTACCCCCCCCCCCCCGCTCCAAAGCTGCATTATCTCTTACCTGAGTTTGGGTAGAAAATGCAGCTGCAGGCTCGGACTGTGGTTTCTGTTTTCTTTTCGGTTGTTTGAGGTGTATGAGTTTATTTGGCTAAAACATCTAGCATCCACTCTAGACAGGGTCAGTATAAGTGACAGAAAGCCACTTTGATAGTAGCTGCTACAGTACAAAGTATGGGTCAAAATGGGGAGGATTTGACAACGTCCATAAAACGGTAAATGCAAACTATTCGCTCTGAATTGGCCGTTAACTTACAAAAGTCGTTTAAATCTAGGACTTCCTTTGATAGTTCACTGGAACAAAACACTTATGCAAAATATACAGTACAGAACCTTTTATCCGGGAACCAAAATACCGGGAAACCAGAAAACCGGCAACATTTTGTCGATTTTTCCGCCACTTTTTAAAATACGCATTTTTGGCAATTTCTAAAAAATGAAGAGCTTTTTTTTTTCTTTTAAAATACCTAAATGAATATGAACGGTTTCTTCATACCATATAAGTGGCATATAGCTTAGAAATTTTTAATACAGTGAAATCTGTGTATAACGATACTCAAGGGACCGAGAAAAAATATCGTTATAGACAGATTATCATTATAGACAGTTTTGCATTGAGTAGATGGAAAGTTGGCTGGGACCAAACCAAAATATCGTAATAGACAGTTTATCGTTATGTACAGTATCGTTATACACGGGTTTCACTGTATTGTAATATCTATAAGCACTTCTGAATCGTTTTCTCTTCAGATTTTGAGATGCATTACTATTTGTTATAGTAACTTGGGTTTTATAAAAAATTGGCAAATATCGCTTCGTAGCGATCCAGAAAACCGGGAAATTCAGTTATCCGGGATAGCTGTGGTCCCAAACAGCCCGGATAATTGGTTCTCTACTGTATTGGGAAAATGAAGGATGATCGGCGGGTTTCATACCAGTATTAGTTATCAGGACTACAAGCATTGATGATTTACTTCTGGGTAAGTTAGTCAGGCATTGGAATTGCTACGGAAAATGCTGCTGTACGATAACCAGTTAGATTAAATGGGAACTTACTGAGCTCGTACGTGGTATGTGTTTCAATACGACATGCATTGCCGGTACTAAAGTTGGAGCATGTTTGAACTTGGGGAAAAAAAACTAGTGAAGCAACTTTTATATTGTGCTTTCTGCCATTATATTTTAGACATTGTGTTTTCTGTGGTATTACAACCGAAATCTATTCTACTCTTGGTCTCTCGGTATTTTAACCGATAAACCAAGAAATAGGTAGAATTGGGGTATTTGATTGCGTGCAATGTCAGATGCGATGTTCACGCAATTGCGTGGAACCATCCGCTGCCATTGGATCTACAATACTGCTTTTTAAGCGGTTTTAGCAATCGTAGTCCAGAATAAAACATTCTAATTTTAAACCTGGAGTGAAGAACGATGAGGTTGAGGAGTTGGTAGCACATTCAGAGCAACGTGCAACTAGTAATGGAAATCGCGCAAAGTTAACTTCTGATGACCCATGTAAAAGAAGTGTCCAAGGAAGGTACTAGAGCTTAGTGCGATTTTCTTAAGCAGAGCACCTTCTCTTGGTGTATGTTTTCGTGTCCAAGAGTGGTTCCTTGTGTTATATCTGTGTTGAAGATTCTTTATGGCTTCAAGTTATGGATATTTCCCAACCAGTTCAAACTTGCAGCTGGACAAACAAAAGGTATTCGTAACATATGAATGTGATTTCTTTCACATTCTTATCGTTAATGGGAAATAATATATAAGAGCTGGGTTCCCAGCAACCCTTTTTGTGCAAGCACTAAGAAATGATTTGGAATATTTTTAGCGTCCTTATTCATGTAAAGAAGAAACTCAAAATATATCAGCTGCTTGAACCTGTGCATTCAAATCTTTAAGATAGCTACCAACAAGGCTTTGTACTACCAAAGAAACTGAGGATTGTAAACGACAATACGGAGCGTGGCATGGCCCTTATTGAAGCATTTGTTAAGACTACCACTAACGACGAAAAACAAAGACAGTGTCTTCTTCAAGTGGTACAGGAACACAGAAAAGGTTTCAAAGTTGCAAAAAAGTAACCTGAAAAAGTATTGCAAGAATTAATGAGCGAATTACTATATATTTAATATATTTAAATTTGTTTTTTATATTTTTTCCGTATTTGATTAGTTTTCATACTTTTCTGCATTTCATTGGTTTTTCAGATATATAGTTCATTTTGTGATTGCACGCGTTTTTTCTTCGGAGATATAAAAAAGCAATAAAGTAACTTTATTGTTATTATTATTTACGTTCGCATTTGTGCCACTATCACAAAATTTGAAGTACTCCTAAATGTAAATATAGTCTACTAACATTTTGGGCGAATAATTCAGTGTATATAAAGGGCCTGAATAAGACGGTAAGACGAATAAAAATACAAAGGCCACTTTTTTCTATAGATATCATTTATGATCACGTTTTTGTCAATATCACGAAATTTCAAGGCGTTTGAGCGACCTCTAAATATTAATATATTTTGCCAAAATTTTGCACAAATAATCAGTGTATATAGTGGCACAAAATAAGAGGGTAAGACGCACAAAAATACAAAGGCTACTTTTTTCTATAGATATCATTTACGATCACGTTTTTGTCAATATCACGAAATTTCAAGGCGTTTGAGCGACCTCTAAATATTAATATATTTTGCCAAAATTTTGCACAAATAATCAGTGTATATAGTGGCACAAAATAAGAGGGTAAGACGCACAAAAATACAAAGTTTATTTTTTTCCATACATTTCTGAATCACCCTAATGCACATATAGCAGGCATGCCAACTTTTCCACATTTAGTGGGAGAGTCTCACTTCTACACCAGTCCTCCCACCAAACGAAAACTTTTATGCTTCTTTCTCATTTTTATAATTTTTACGGGCTAAATGCAAAATGAAATCAAATAAACTATGAATTCTCAAAATATTTTATTTATGTAAACTTTCTATTTTAGAATTATATGAATTTTATTTATTCAATATTTCAAATAGCTTTTGAAAATTATTCATGCTTTTTTCCCCTCTTCTTTTGGAGAAATGTAAAGTCTGCAGTCAGTGCTTGAACAAAGAATGGAAAGATATAATCAAAACTGCCTACCTGGAGCACATGAACCGTGGAAAGTATCGCAGAGCAATACCTGCTGTAAGTTTGATTCTGAGTTTAATGGTTTGTAAATGTCTTTCATCCTTTTTGATAACTGTGAAAAAAAAAAAAAAAATAAATAAAAATAAATAAATAAGAAGATTTTGGGCGTAATCTTTTAAATGTGACATAGATTTTGTTTAATTTAATTAATTATTGTGTAATTCTCTTTTGATTTAAATAAATAAATTTACCTTTTTGTAGTGAAATATTTGTGTTGCATAAAAATGTCTTTTTTTTTTGTTTCTGTGTTAAAATGGAATGTAATGATTGTAATGCATTTTGATAGTGAGAGATGAAGAGATGTTATACTGACATAGCTATTTATTTGCATTGGATGGCACAAGTATACACATACACATGAAGCTACATAGTCGTTGAACTGTTGACGAAATTGAAATCGGCTAGATAGACTCGAATTAATATTGTATCTGTCGGCACATGGATCGCGGATACAAACCATGGAGAAAAAAATAAACATAAAAGAGCACACATAGTACAGTCATATCTGTATTTTTTATACATTTATTTTTTCTTCTTCTTTTTTTAAATCTAATTATTTATTATTTTTAGTTAAAAAAAATAGATAAAAATAATTAAGGTATGGACAAAATTTTTCTACACACATTTAAAATTGTATCATGCCTATGTCAAAAAAGCTTTTCTCCAAAAGCAAGAAAGTAAAATAACTACTGTTAACGAGTAGCAAACAAGCTTATCTTTCTTACAGAAAAGCTGTCAGTAAAAATGAATGCTACTTGCTTTGCGCTCTGTTTCTAATCAGTAAGCCATAAACTTATTTTCATTTATTCTAGGCAATATCAAGCCGTCAGCAGATTCAGAATCCCGCAGAACCGTCTGAAATGAATTTAGTTATGAACCTGTGGTTCAAAGGGAAATGCTTGCAAGACGAAACTTGGTGTCAGTGAGCAGTATCTCCTAGAACATCTAATATCTTTTTTAGAGCTTTTAACTTTTAAGGCATCTACTTGCATTTTTATTTATTAAGGAAATGGGAATTTAGCTTCTGGAGGTATTCAGCTGGTTTTAACCACGGTTGTATCATAGTTTTATGAGTAGAATCGATTTTATCATGGGGTGGCTTGGTACTTGTTTTAAATATTCTGTTATGAAATGCTATCAGAAAGTTTATCTTATAAGAAACTTGAAGGGCTTGGGAGATGAAGGGGTTATGTGTCAAAACCAAAATTGCGAGTAATTAGAGTTTAAATTTTTATTGTTGCAGCTGTTTTGTTTTCTGATTTGGTTGTTGAGTGAGTGTATGAAGTTGATCAAATAACATCTACTTTTTGATGTCTTAAGTTTTATTTGCTTGCCTGTATTATATCCATTTCTTATCATTGTCCAAAGTGTATTTTCAAAAAATGTAACATAGCCCCTTCATCCTCCAAACACTTCAATTATGACACACCCCACAAATTCTCAATCTCATTTTAGTCATTTATTAGTGGATAAGAGGATTTTAGGTGTTCATTTTACTCAATTTTAATGGGAGAATGTATGCAGTAATGTTGAAATGAAATGTGTCTGCTGGGTAAGGTTGTAAATGGGACATCATCAGTGATATTATACATTACCTCATACATATTGATATTCACTACATAGAGGCATTCCTAATATGGATATCACCAGTACAGGGTTAATCCACTGTAACATATCTTACAAATTGGACTAGATTTAGGGCTAAAATTTAAAAAAAATATATTTATTCAGAGACAGTAAAATTATTTTCCTTGTGTGATTTGTAAGCCAAAAGAAAAAAAACACACACACATACAATAATCTTTAATTGTGATTTTAAACATTAAGCATACCTATTCACATACAGATCACATATGGTTGACAAGAAGCCATGTCAGTGCCATAACCATGGGCTTTGAATTGGAGTGGTATAAGTTTTATGGGGGTGGGGGGCAAGGATACCAAGTAGACTAGGGATTGGCGAGCGAAGCGAGCAGGGTATGGTTGCCCCCTAGTTTTGAAAAAAAAAGTTGCCCATTTCACAGAAGATCATACATTTTGTCCTACATCTGAAAGCTCTTACATTTTATTTCAAAAATAATTTTACGGCCGGCTCTTATATGAATCACGTTTGTTCTAAACAGTTTTGAACCAATCAAGCGGCTAATTCAATAAAGCTGGATATTGTGTATTTTTGGGGATTTGATTCATTGAAGCAGTTGATTCAATTAAGCAGCGTTCACTGTATTTTAAAATGTAATGAACAAGTTTTCCTTAAAATATCATGCATTGGAAAAAGCATCTTGTTTATTACATATATATATTTTTGAAAAAAAAAAAAAAAAAGCTAATATTAATAAGAGCTGTTACCCGCAGAACCAAGTTTCTGCTTTCCCACAGATTGGCCCTCAGGGGCATGGGAACCCAGACCGGCTCAGCTCCCCGGCAAAATTTTCTTACTACAACTTTTGTAGCACATTTTTTACCTCAAACCTGATTTCAAAAATGCGATCTACAATACTATGCAAATTAACTGGAACAAACGCATTGTTTAAGAATTGTTCCATCCTTAGGAACTTCATATTCTCAACATTATCGAAAATCTGCCAAAATTACGTTTTTAAACCTACAATTTAGAAAAATTGCCCGCGATGATTTTGCTACCCCAGTTTCTGCCCCCGATGTTACCAAAGATGGCCTACAATTCACTTTTATGAATTCTATTTCAAAAAAATTCTATCAAAGTCACCAAAAATCGTCTAAAGTCATTGTTTTAAAATTACTATTTGGGGAAATTTTTCCAGGAGAGAAGTTTGAGACTTCCTATTTGTGAGCAAATATTACATCTGAAACTAAGTTCATTTTAAAAATATAAAGTGTAGTCAAACTTGTCTTTTTGAAGAAAGAGATATTAATAATGCTTTTAAAATTACTTTTATTCACAAAAAATGTCAGTTTGAAAATTAGTAACTTTATAGTTGAGCTGCTGCATAAAGAGTGAAAAAATGTGTCCCCCTCCCCAAGAATGTGCCAATATCTGGCATTGCGCCGGGCTCCCCCTGTTTTTATAAAGTTCCTACGCCACTGATGGCCCTACTGCAGTTATGAGTGCCATTTCTCTAAATGTTCAATTACTTTTACTGTTCAGAATTATATTTTGAAAATTTGACCACACTAGAGTTTATACATCTGTTTAGGTGTTTATATATAATCATGTATTATACCAACAAATTTTTTTAAAAAGGGAAGTTGTAATTTTTCTATTTTGCCTGTTATTGAAGAGTTTTTTTTATGAAGAAGAGAAAATATTTCTCATAACTTTAAATGTAAAACTTATTAATCATGCTTAATTGTAGTTAGTCATACCTACTGAAATAAGTTGTATTGATTTTAAAACGAAAGTGCAAAAATGTTTTACTCATTATGTAATGAATTTGAAAGAAGTACAAGTCTTCCATTATCTGAATGAGCAAAAGTACGAAAAACTACGTTGAGCTTAACAATTACCTTGTTGTAAGACAAACAGTTAATATAATTTTTAGAATATAAAGGCTTTTACCCCCCCCCCCCCCCCACACACACATCCATTTTCTTTCTCCAAAGAATAGGCTTCTTGTGAATTTGAAACGCAGATAGTGCTCATTACATTTGTGCCAAACAACTTTGGATGAGTCAATCGTCAATTTCGAAAAAAAAGTAGTTGCCATTTTTATCTGAATATTGTGTGCAATAAAACAAAATTTTATATAGTGACTCAACAAAAGGAGTCTTACCTTCTGTGTTTGGAAAATTTGTATGGTCAGCCTTCTCTCCAAAAAATGTGTTTCCCACCGATTGTTAATGTCTTGGAGAGAATAAATATTTTCCTATTTGAATCAATTTTTAACTAAAGTCTAGTTTTAATGTGTTTTGAAGTAACTATTTAGCAACGGTCAATATCCCCTTACTTCAGTTAACAGTTTTTCTCGATATACTGCACGCCCTTTTTGCATACTTAAATTAGAATCACAATTTTTGTATTCTTCTGTCATATTTGCTGAAACTGAATGGGCTGCTTCAAAAAAACTGAAAACAGAAAATAAACTTCACAGTTATTTTTGAATTTTAATTCATATGAACATCGAAATTTTTCTGCTGCTCCAATAAACGTTTGTAAGGGCCAAGCTTCACATTGATGTAAAGTAAAAACGTAAAATGAATAAAATAGTTTTCCTATGGAAAGTACCCGTATTTTTGATTTCTGCCTTTGGTTTATGTCCGTTTTCAGCTGATGTGGAGCCAGGCCCCGAGTTTCTCTTTCTAGTGTGCCATGTTGCTTGTTTTTTTTCTTCTTTTAACTGCCCTCGTTCTATTTTGAATACCTAACAGGCGTTGTAATTGTGTTCTTCATGTGCTATTTGCTGACAAATAGCATCAAAGTTCAATTTGAATTAAATGACTAAAATTTAGAACAAATCTCTCTTTACCCAAAATACCAGTGGTGCCCAAATAATAGCCTTGAAGTTACATGCAACCCATAAAGCTTACTCGGATGACCCATTGTGTTCAATGTACGAAATTAAAAAACTGATTCTATTCCAAAAATCTTCCATAACTTCTGGGAACCCGTCCTAGACACTACATCAACCCTTGCCAAATAGCAGCCAATCAAATCCCTTCTCTACTTCACTGCTGTAGAAACTTACTTTCTTTTATAGTTTCCTAGATGCAGGAAAATAGTTGAATTACAGATTTGGAGCCAAATGTTCAGAAGTTGGTTTCTGGAAAACCAGATGCAAAGTTCACATTTATAATACACAATTCAAGTAGTGATGACAACAATTAGTAATTTTCTTTCCTTTTTGATGTGATGGGATGCTACCTAGAAATGTTTTTAAAAGACATTTAAATTAATTTCATATGTGTTCTGGAGAGTGACAGGGGTGCCCACAGGGGGGGGGGGGATTATGGCGCAAGTTGCGCCATCAAAGATGGGGGGGGGGATTTTTAAAACTAATTTATATATTTATTTATTTAAATTATTTATTAATTTATTTTTTGATTTAAATTATTTTTGTTATTTCGTTATTATAATTTTTCATTTATTTTTTCCTGTGTGTGTGCTTAGAATGTCTAGAAGAAAACAAAAGCGATTTTTTGTGAAGTAAATTATAAACAAATGCGTTACTTCCCTTGAAATTTATATGTGATAAGCTGTCAGAAACGATCGTCACTTAAGAGTTTTTACCCCTCTGAGGCTGAGAGGTGGATGCGCTTGGATAGCTCCTGGACTGCAGTTAAAGAGGTTGTTCTTCTTACTACTATTATATTTACAAAAGTTTGTTTGGATGGATTTATGGATGGAGCAGTCAGTTGATAAGCAGTCCAAAAAAAATTATCTTTTTAACTAAGCCTTTTTTGAGCCTCTGTCGCTGAGCGACATAACGCACATGTTCTGACAGCTTCCGGAGCGCAGTAAAATAGGTTGTGAGTTACCGGTGTATTAAGTGTTATTTGACTTTACCACCACACAATTTACGCCTAAAGGTTGGCTCCTTCCTAATCATGCTTCGAACCATAAACCAACCAAAACTGTGCAACAGTACGCGTTTGGTGGTTAGAAAATTGATGACCAATGTTAATTTACGCGACGATACTAAAAGGAAAATTCAAAGGTGAGGAAGTTCTCGTTCCAAGGATCCCGATGATCCCGACCGATTCCGTTTGAATTTAAAAGACTTCAATTTCCGATCCGTCTTGCATTTATTATGACCATCAACAAATCACAAGGCCAATCCTTAAAACTTTGTGGTTTGAATCTAGAACATCACTGTTTTTCCCATGGTCAATTATATGTGGCATGTTCACGGGTCGGAAGACCATCTGCGTTGTTTGTTTTTGCACCTGATAATAAAACAAAAAATTTTGTGTATCACAAGGCACTTAAGTGAAGAGCAACCTATGTACTAAAATATAGAAACAATAATGAATGATTAATATAGGTACTTTTTTTTTTTTGTATTTTTCTAATAAAAAAACTTAATAAATTCAAAAATTTGCTTATTTATTGCCTTTAAGGCGGAACAGAGTTCACCGGGTCAGCTAGTAAATTTAATAAAAAAATAGGGGTAAAAATAAAAAGCACAAGAGGGTTGTGACAAATTTAGGGGGGGGGGGAATTTGCACCACTGAGCACCCCTGGAGAGTGAGATTCTTCTTAATAATAAGTGTGGTCTTTGAATAAAAAAAAAGTTGAGCACCACTGCTGTTGACATAAATTGGCAATTCTTCAAACAAACTCCTGTTATCGTTGAGTTTTTTAAAAAAATGTGTCAAAAGGTAAAAGGAAATAAAAAATCACGCTTTTTATGAGAATAGATTCACTTTTGAAAAAGCTTGCTTTCATTCTTTTACTGTCACTATTTAAAGTAATGTTTCTTTGCAATATTGCATAATTTAATGAGAACATCTTAAATTGAGCAGGTTTCATTTAGATCTGAAAAACTTTCTTTTATTCATCAAGTTAAAACTTGTTTTTTTTTTTTTTATCAAGATTTACTAAAGTTAATCTTACTTTGTTTTGCGTAGAAATGTTGATGTATTTTTCTTTTATAAAAATGTGGGCAACAATTGTTTCATACAAGATATATGTACTAATACATAATCAAAAGTATTAGTTCCAAACAAATAGTGATGTAAAATCTGTGATGTGTTATAACTTATACATTGAATTGTTAATAAAATATATTTATATACACATTTCTTGTCTTCATATTTTATCTACAACTAATCACAGCACATTGCCTTTTGCAAAACTTAGTAACGCCCAAGTGGCAGAACAGGCAAAGTAATTTTTTTTTGGCAAAATGGCACTTTCTGGACTGGGTACTAGTTAATACAGTTATAATATTTAAATTGTGTTAGAAATAAATGTTTTTAACATGCAGTATATTCTAAAAGTCTGCTTTACTGAGATTATAGATTTTTTTTTTCTTTAAATAGGTCCGCCTTTAAAACCCAGCTGGTTTTTTTTTTTTTTTTTGGCTGTGCCGGGTTTAGAGAACCCAGAGATAAAGTGACTACTGATGATTAAAAAAAAAAAAGCCACTAAACTAAAAGTGTCTACCAGACACAGACGACTAAGTTTTCTGGTTTACCTGAATTCATGTTGAAGAGGAATCTTGCTCAAATTGACCTTCCATTTCAGTAAATGCTGAACATGTGAGGGCTCTTGTAAGATTAGATTGTCATTTAACAATAAAGATGATAAGCTACATTACCAGTTAAGCGTAAATTTTACCACACATCAAATTTTGACTTAAGATTCGCACATTCATGTCACATGGCCATTTTTATGCCACATTTTTTGATTTCAATACAGGGTTAGAAATAAGAATTTAAAACTAGGTCTCGTGATGGCGCCATGTTTACATTCATAGGCATGAAAATGGACAACCTAGTTGCCAATGTTGATGAAGCAAATATATAAATGTATTCGAACGTAAAAAATTATTAAATTAAAATGTTAAGCACTGCCAATGGCCTATTTAAAAAAAAAATCTGTAAAATATACAGAAGATTGTGTTTAAAAAAAATTAAATGCCTTTAAAAATTACTTTTTTAAATTTATTCTTCAAGTTAACCACAGATCTCAGTAACTATTAGAAGAACGAATAATAACCGCTTATTTCTAATACTGCTTCAAAATGCACTCCTGTTTTCCCTTTCCTTCCCTATTTATCTGATCTGAGATTTTGAGAGCTTTTTCATTTCCCAAGATTGAAAAATTTCTTCGTAGGGTAAAATTTTTGAACTGGAGAATATTCAAAGGAATATGAATGGGGGGGAGGGGGGGAGAGCAGTATCATTCCTAGGGCAAGTGTCACCCGTGGCTGTAAATTGTGGTTGTCATCCTCCTCCGCGAAAGGAAAAAAAAGCTTAACTTTTAATGTTTTATGTAAACATGATGTTGGATAGTTTTCAAAAACAAATTTTTAATCATGTGGTGTAATGAAAGATTACATTCAGTCAATAACTGATTAATGAACCATTCTTATGTAAAATTTGTCTCATACATAACTGCCTTTTTCCCTCTTCACAATTTGGGGTTAAATTTTTGTTGAGGCTTAGCTTACACACAAAATTTAAGCTATATTCAAGGAAAATCTGAAGAATTAATGTATTTTATAAACCGTGGAATCGATTTTGGATGTCACCGGGGGGGGGGGGGGGAGGGGGCAGACGCCCCTGGTAGTGATGCCGCTGGTGAAGGCTTTCAGCACTGTTATAAAAAATGACTGTCGGCATATAGCTGCGAAAAGAAACACATTGAAAGTGTTGACTTCAAAAAGGGTAATATTGTTGTTTGAATTAAATGTTTTAGTAAAAAAAAAAAATCAGTTATACACTCTAACATATTTCCATTAAAATTTAAAAATTACACACAATTTCAGACAATCATCAACTTGTGAAGTTTATTGCAGACAATTTTTGAGATGCTCATTTTTAAACATTACTTACATATGCTTGCCAGATATCTGAAAGGTTTAACTGGAATGTCGAAATGGACCCCCCCCCCCTCTCAGGTTTGCGGGAATTCAAAGGTTCACTCTCGTGGATGGATTTTAGAGTGTTAAAGATTAATAATGCAGAATCTATGCTTGTGTTTTGTGATGCATTTCTCAGCCCTAGTAGAAATCTATCAATATTTTACTTAATTTCCAATTCAAACTCTTGAGCTTGGGATGAATCATATCTGGAAGATATTTTAACATGTCTTAGTTTCTTGGTCAATTTGTTTTCCAAAATCGTGAATAAGCTACGCAGTTACTGGCCGTTCTGATCCCAATCCCCGTTTAGAAAATGGTTAAATCAAAGTAATAACATAAAGAGCTAATTTAAAATTTTAACTTAAGGTATAACTTTGATATACCCCCCCAAAAATTACTCGCCAAATCTGGAACTCCCTACGGACTCTTTAGGGTTGCTGTTTCCTATTTTGGTGTTGCCAATTCAGGTTTTTACAGCTAATTTAGGATTTTGCTGTTGCCAAATTTAGTATTTTCTTGCATTTGTATCATTTTTTAAGTTTATTTTTTGAAGTTTTGGGGCAATAATTTTTGTGGCAACAGGTTTTTTGCTTGGCGAGAAAAAAAAGTCGCCAAATTTCCGATTTGGGGCTTATATCAAAGTAGTTCCTAACTTAAAACTGAGCAGAGAAAATCAGTACCGAGTGCTTTCGATGATAACAAGTGATTGATCACATTAGGCAGAAACTACTGTAGTAAAAGGTCATAATATTACATGAGCAAAAGACAAAAATTACAAACAATATGAGTTTATTTCAAAGCTTTTAGTTGCTTATTTGACTAGGATGTGATTTTTGGACATGGAACAAACAATTATAAAATTATAACTATGCAAATTAGTTATAAACATCAAACAACAAATCATAAATAATGCAGTAAAGTCAAGATAGCTGTGAGGGACCCTGCAAGAATCAGGAATGGAAGCCAAGTTTTTAAAAACCCTAAAAAGCTCACATACTTTCCAAATATGAGCATGTAAAAGCATAAAACGACCATGTTCCAACGTGATTTATCACCATACTGCATTAGGTTCAACGCCATCGCAACATGAGAGTGACAATTATCGCAAAACAAGTTATGCATTCGGCGTTTATATTCCTCTGAAGCTTCAGTGACGGCTAAATCCCAAGCTGCCCTGCCCCCTTTTGCCTTCATGGGATCCAGCTGCCAATACTTGGTGGGCTTTCCGAACGCCATATCGTCTTCTGAGACATAGTAGGGGCCAGCAAAATCGCGAATCACCCCCGTAGAAAGAGCAATTCCCATGTGTCCAACTATAGGGAAAATCCAAGAGAGAATTGGAATGGGTGTCCACACTATACAAAATGGGTACCGTGACTTTCTGTGATCCATCAGAGGAGCGATACAGTCTTTTTCTAAATCAGAACTATCTTCATTCGAGTACTGCTTTTGTACCATAACAATTTTAGAAGTTCGTCAGAATAAACGTTATTGTTGAATAAAATTTTTAAAAATAATTAAGATCTGTTAAAAGGGAAAATTACTGACGTTTCCTACTTTCCCAAAATGTGTCAAATTCAATGTTTGGATAAAAGCAGTTACGGTTACAAATCAGTAGCAGTTACGGTTCCACTACAGAAAGATTTCTATTTTACAAATACAAATCAAAGGTAATTTCATGAAGACTATCAGTGGGAAGTAATTCAATCCCTTAAATAATGACAGAAACAGAAAACATACAGTAATACATGATGTAAACATATTTATGTAAAGGATTAGAACATTTTCCTGTAGTCACGTGGTTTAGTCTTAGTTACATACATTCCAAATTTCTGATCAACCACGCCCACCATTAATAAAATGTAAGTATTCAGATAGCACAACAGATGGCGCCACTACTTTTCTCATTTTGCACTTGAAAATATATTCAATCACTTTACATTACATACGCAAACACGACTGGTATTTTCACTCTGTCAATGTCATCAAGAATTTAGTAATTGCAAAAATTTTTTTCTCTTTCTTTACTTTTCTATAAGCTTGGTTCGCACTGAAAAGTAAGGAACAAAATAAGTGCAGTGAAACCTCCATATATCGAGCTTCCACATATCGAAATTTTCTATACATCGAACTTTTGCAAATCTCCTTGTTCACTACATAGAAAAACTGTTTCTATTTTTCGAAAAAAATCTCCGTGTATAGAAATTATTTTTGGACTTAGTGGGACATTTTGTTTGACTTTAGATCGTTTGCTTCTCAAAAAATTAAGTCCAAAAAGAAAGAGGAAGCTCAATGATCGTCACTACGAGCCCCAAAAGTCAGTTAGGGTTTTGGGATGGACAAGCATATGGAGAAACTTATGAATTTTAAACAAAATAGCTTTGTTGTTTTCGATTTTATGTTGCGACTTGTCCTGCGAAAACAACTTCTAGCTATCCCCCCCCCCCTCATACTCGTAGTTACTCATTATTTCCAAATTTGCTAAGCTTCAGTTAAAACTCAAAAAAAAAAAAAAAATCCAGCTAACGAAAACTGTAATGCTAAAGCGTTTATTACGTCTTGGACTTTTGTTCGAAAAATGTTCCTGATGAAGTTTTTAGTGAATTGACTTTTTTTTTTTTTTGTGAATGTTCCGTAAAACTGGCTATTTAGCAGGAGTTTCGTTGCTCCTTTTTTTCTTTTTAAAGAATGTAATTATGATCATTGTAACTTACGGCCGGACTACTTTTTATTAAAGAGTAAGAAACAATAAATTTTTTGACTGATTCCTTTTTTAGTCATTAACTTTCCTGTAATGTAATTCACTAATAAATTAGAAATGGAGTTTCATAGTTTAAATTTCGCACTGCTTTAATAGCTGAATAAATGTTTGTAAATTTGAAATTTACCAAGCTTTGTTATTTTGAACTTCTTGTTCTTCCTTTATTGCCCTCCCGTTACCGTCAACAAGTATATAATTTATGTACTTAAAGTAATCATTTCTTAAAAACGGAAGTGAAATTGTGATGACTAAACACTTCTGTATGAGCGCTAATTTTTTCAGAATTTTCCCTTTTATAGTTTGTCAGAGCCTTTGGGGAAAATATGACAGTTTGAAAACGGTAATTATTTCAATGAAAGCGCATAAAAATTTTAAAACTCATCAAAGTGATGCTTCAAAAGTGTCTGATGTGCTATGAAAATTTTGGTAGCGGTCCGAAATTCAGCAATTTCCGAAATTTACATAGAACTGCGGTGGTCCCGTTGCTTTTCGGGCACCACGCTTTACTTACTTTTAGTTATGAAGTAAAAAATAGATAAATAAAATTTAGTTTTTTTTTCTTCCAGACACCATCGGCTATACATCGGCACTTAAATGCTTCTGAGGGCCGATGAGCCGATCTTTTCTACAAATTAGCATCGGCCATCGATGCCGATGCCTATGGATAAATTATTCAACCATCGGCAGAGGTGGCGCTAGGACTTGCCCGACGGGGGGGGGGCAGCTTGCCCGACAGGGGGGCACAGATATAATTTTAAAATGTATCCCCTTCCCCTCCGTCACCAGTCTTTTAATTTTTTTGATGCATAAACAAAAGTCTTCATTTTTACAGTAAAGCTAAAATTAAAACCAGAAAACTAAAAAATGAGCATTGAAACTAAATAAAAGTATAATAATGTACTTTATACAATTTTTATTTTCTGAAAGAATTTCAGATACCCAAAACGAAAATGTTAAATAGTAAAGCAAGCGAAAATTTTGAAAACATGCTAGTTCTATGAATGCAGGGCCTCCGCTCCCACTTATCCCCGTAGTTCTTAGGCGGCTGGTGTACCAAAAAAGTGTGGGGGGGGGGTGTCAAAAGAAATTTGTGTAGGGAGGGGAGGTGTGAAGTCAGACCCTCCAGAAGGATTTTTCTTTTTGTAAAATTGAGTTATATTATTGTATTTTAACATTACTGAATAAATGACCTCTAAAAAATGCGGAATATAGTCAGAGAACTCAACCAGGCCATATATGACTCATTCCCCCTTACGGTTAAAAATTCCATTTTTATGAAATAACTTGGAAAAAGTTGGAATTTTCAGCTTGTTATTGGCATTTTCTTCTATTTTTTTGGTGAAATAAATCGCTTTTCAATCGATCATTACTTTTTAACCATGGAAAATGAGGTATACTTTACTGTTAGAAGTGAGGAGCCCCCACCCCCCTGTGCGAGCCGCCTATGTTCTTAAGAGTTATGATTGTAAAATGAAAAGCAAATATGATGAGGATTTTATGCTGAAATACAAAATAATTATGTAGACTTGGAAGGAATTCATAGTTTAGCTACAAAACTGCAAAAGTTGGTAACTATGTATTTGAAAGTTACACCAGAGAAAGTTATAAAGTGGCATATAAGTAGCTCTAATTTTTGTAATTTGAAAGAAAGAATGAAAATACCTTGATTCAGATAATATTGGAATTATTACTGAGTATGAAGTGATAACAATTCTCTCTCAGCCGAGTTTAAATAAATGCTGTCATTTATAGTGATTACACTTCATTTTTTAACCCCGACACACAAAGGAAGGGGGGTATGTGTTTGACGTGTATGTGTATCTGTCTGTGGCACCGTACAGCCTAAACGGATGGACCGATTTTGAATTTTTTTTTGTTCGAAAGGGGAGTTGATCGAGAGTGTTCTTAGCTAGGTTGCGGCTTCTGATGGTATTAATTAACAAAGTTATTAGTTAAAAACCTTTGAAAGGTTTTTCGGGATTTTAGCAGTGAAAACACTTCAAAACTTAAAAAAATAGCACCGAATGAAAGAGAAAATTTTCTGCGTCTGATACGATGTAATTGGATCTTCCATGCTCTATAGAACGCGAGTTATAGCGTTTTTTAGCAAATGCAGCTTAGTCTTTATTCACGCGATCGGATCCGTTTTCATTGTTGGCAGACAAGGAAAGCAAACTCTTATCTATATACATAAAAGACTACTTTTGAAAACGTATGACCGGGGTAATCTTCCAACTACTTAACCGATTTTAACCATTTTTTCACCGTAGATAGCTACAGTAACAGAGAGCAGGATAAGTTATAATTTATTTCTAAAAAGCTTAGTTTAAAAAAGTTATTATGGAAAACAGTTAATTTTATGTCATTTCCCCATTAAATGATTAAATTTTCAACCCATTGTTGCAAAAATTTGGTGCCATGCAGCAACAATATTGATTGTAATCATATTGAAAATTTTGAACCAAGGCTTCTCTGTAGTAAGTATGGAATTTATTGCCTTCTAAGGATTTTTATATTTATCTGAACCAACAATCGCTAACGGGTGAAATAAAAAAAAATTGATTTTGGCAATAGTTAGAGAATAGAAAGTGTTTATAGTCAAAAAAATTTCTAAATTAGGTATATAAGATGTTTTCACCTCACCAATGTTGTCACGAGGATAGAAACTAATAATGGGACTTATTTAGCGAGCAATATTTGGAAATGGTTGATTTCAGTGCGATTGATACTGTAAATATATATTTATTTTAATATACCAAGCTTATAACATTTCCTATTTACTCAAACATTATTTGTAGCTTGCTATTTTTTTTAGCTTGCATTATTTTTTTTATAGTTTATTCATAACATAGCCATTGTTTACAGAAGTAGCCATTATGTTTATAGATATGCACTTTAGTGTTGGGAAATTTATGAATGAGTTTCACTAAACCACCCTACGCCCACAGAAACCCGGGCAGGGCCGGGTACCCGGCTAGTAATTTAATAAAATGTTTATCAGTTGCTATTTTTTAACAAATAAAATACTTGTAATTGTTAACACATGCAGCTAAGGCTAAAATCTACAGGATTGAAAATCTTTGTCGTTGTTGGCCGACGCACAGTGGAGTATTTGCATGAAAATCCTGGCCAAAAGTCGAAAATGCAAACTCTACTTATTAGCTTTGACCTTGAACGTTAAAAAAGGTAGATAAACCTGTCGTCATGAAACAGTATTCATTTTACACTGAAATTAACCAGTTAAGCTTACCAGCAGTCGAAACTTAGTACTTTCGGTTTTCGGTTATCTTTGATTGCGTTTGCAAAATTTCACTAAGTGACTCCGTTGCTTTATTTTCGCATTAGAAGTAACTATAGTGGAATAATTTACAATGGAGGGTGTTCGGCAAGGTTTGTACTCTGTTCTTCATCATTTTTTATTTATTTTACACTTCTAATTTTTGTGTGAATGTGTTGCTTAAACCTCACAAAAAGTACATCTGTTTTTTTGCAATTCTTTATGTAAGTGAAAGTTTTTAAACATGTTGTACTCATTTGTACCACCTGCAAATTGTACCTACGATAGTTCAGAATGTCTATTTTGAGAATCTGAAACTATCTCTTGCTCGATTTTGCTCGAAAAAATATTAATTCCATAAATAGAGCAGGTGGTCGTTTTCATTTATTTTTCTTTCTTCGGCTGTTTTAGGTCCGCTGGCTTTCGTCATACCAATATCCTGAAAACAACTGCAGGAAATTATGATTGAATCTACAAAAAGGTCCTTCTGTGCGAAAATCAAAGAATTAGTTACATAATTAGCTGAAATTACTAATTGCCCTTACGAAAAACTCAGAATTAAAAAAAATCATTAACAGTTTCAAAATTAGTTACTCTCGTAAATGGAAGGCCCGCTGTAGAATTAAAAGCCGTTTCTTAGAAAAGAATCAGGAATGGTTAACTGGGGAGGTTCTTTTACCCACAGCACCAGTTCCGTCTGTTTTACCGTTTTACCAGAAGGGAGACCAGGTAAGGAATTCGGACAATCGAGTGATAGATCCAAGCGCCGGAAAACAATGGGACAGAAAAAATGTTGATGTTGATTAGTTAACTGATGCAGCGCAATTGAATCATCGTGCCATAGTCAATACAGATACTGCTAAAGTTATCCAGGACATAACTAAGTCTCCAACCAGAGCAACTAAGTTTTTTAAAGCAGTCGCTGCTGGTAATAAATGTGACACTACGAAAAAACACTCTCCAGAGAAGGCTTTAGCAATATTTGTTGAAGCCAATTTTACAAGAAATCAGTACGAAATCACACAGTAGGCTAACAAAGATGCTTATCCGTGCTACACATATGTTCAGAAAGCAAAACAAGAGTGTATTAAGGAATATCCCTGAAAATTTATTGACAAAAAGTTCGTTTGAAAAATAGAGTAGTTGATTAAACCAGGTCTACCAACACTGTTTTTTTTTTGGGGGGGGGGGGGTCAAATACTAATTACATCTCTTCAAAAAAAATGCATCAAATCAAATACGTTTATTTTGTTCACTTTCCTCCCAAAACTCACTCCCCCCCCCCTTCCGTCAGCGATTGGCATGCAACCAACAGCTATACGTAGCGAGTTAATAGGTGAAACTTTTTATTTCACCTCTTTATAAAAAAAATCATTATAAATCAATGAAATAAGATAACTTCCCCGTTTTTGATTTAAATGAAGGTAAAATGTTTAGATTATATCCTTGAAACGTTTCAGATCCATAACACGATTAGATTCTCGGATGCATGAATTTTAGTTTACATTAATTGAATAATTGAAAAAAGTCGAAAAAGTGACCTTTCTTTGAAAAATTCTATAAATTCGGTAAATTACGTTGGAACTTCAAACAATTTAGGCTTTTAAAGAAATTGATTTGCTCTAAATGATGATGCTTTGTTTTTTTTTTCTGCGTTTACAAGGAGCCGTTTTACGATCGTAAACTCTTAGAAATCTGAAACTTGGATGAAACATTGAAAAACTTTTTTTCTAAATTAAATTTTAAAAATCGAGCTTCAAGTTACAACATCTGACCTTTCTGACAACTTGTGTACCAAGTTTCATAGCTGTAAGTAAGATAGCTTGGCTGTACGACGCACAAACACACAGAAGGATATTCCCTTCAGAAGAGCGAAAATTCCGAAATAGTTTTGGCCAGGATTTTCAGTCAAATACCCCACTGGGCGACGAGGAAAGAAAACTCAACGATTTAAAATGTTGTTGTTGCCAGTTTCTATTTGGGAACTATTAAAAGACTTGTAATTGATTTTAACAATTTCAAATATTGAAAACAAGTAAATATCTACTTATATTAAAAACTAAGTGTCTTTCTAACTATCTTTCTATCTTTCTTTCTATCTATGTCACGCTTCTTTCTCCTGAACACCACTGAACTGA
Organism: Uloborus plumipes; assembly: GCA_038373865.1. Lineage (NCBI taxonomy): Eukaryota > Metazoa > Arthropoda > Arachnida > Araneae > Uloboridae > Uloborus > Uloborus plumipes. The sequence continues at coordinate 27,346 of JAXGGA010015761.1, forward strand.
AAGTCGAACCACGTACCGATAGATAGGTAATTTTTCAGGCTTCATTAGTTTCAATTTATATAATTATACGATTTTAATTAGCGAAGATATCAATTAATAAGTAGTCAAATTTAAAGCGATTAAGCCTAATAAATGATTAAATATGAAATCCATTGTTGCAAAATGTGGTTGCTATGAAACAGTAATAACAATCATAATGAGAATTTTGAATGAAGGCTTAACTAAATCAAACACGAAACTCATAAGCGCGCCACTTACGTAGTATTTTTATCGCTAGCTACTTGTAAAATTTTGAAACATTCATTTGTTGAAAAGCCATCTACTTATATTAAAAACTGAGTATCTATGTTTGCTTTTTTCCTTTGAGCGAGCTGAACTTACTGAAACTTTCCTCACCATCTTGAAGGCGTGAAAAATCTCAATAATGCGAATGATTTTTTTATATAGGAGTAGTTTCTTGAAATTTTCTTCACTTCTTTCAGGGCACGAAGTGCCCGTGCAACGCCGGGCCACGTGCGTGGTATGTCTTGAAATCGAATGAACATTAAATTATATCAAATAATATAACTTCAGAATGAGGTAAAAGTTAGAGAAGGGGGACGTTATGCATCAACATGCCGCAGGAAGCTAATCTAACTGCCCTGGCAGCTATTATTTACATTTAAAATGCTTCATGACCAGAGAAATTCGTTTTAATATGAGATCGGCAATTAGAGGGTCGGGGGTTGTTTAAATTTTTAATTTAATGTTAGTGTTTGTTCGACTTATAATGTTTGTTAAGTTATCAAAATTGATCTTAATCAAGTATATTATGTTCCTTTGACACTACTTTATAGGAATGTTGGATGGAAGGTCCAAAACTAAAAGGTCCACAAACAGAAGATCCACGTCCAAAAGGTCCGAAGTATAGAAGCCCGCGGACATTTTGGACGTGGAT